>REGO01000259.1:1193529-1209451 GCA_010120015.1 Rhombomys opimus | reverse complement strand
AGGCCGTGGGAGCCTCCCCTCACCTGGGAAACACGACTGCTGTGGTTTCGGGGCCCAGAGTTCAGTCTCCTGGTCGCTGCACGGAGAGTGCTGTCCTGCTTCTTATACAAGGTGCTCTCCCGGCGCCGCCATCTTGGCTCCGAGACATTATTTCTTAATAATATAATTTTCAGTAAAATAACAAAGAAAATGTTGTTCTTTTTCCCAACCTGTTTATAAAATAGTAAGTTAAATCATTTGTGTCCCAATGGATAATGCCGACATACTCTATGCATAAACTACAGCTTGTTCTGATGACAGCTCCATAATTGCTATAAATAATGCTACCAGAAACATCATGCCTGGAAACAGGGTGATGAGTCAATCATATTTATGTCTCTGACTTTTTCTTTGCACAGCTCTAAGGTTTGAGATGACATGCTGAAATAGTATTTTTAGTGACAGATAAGGCCAAATGTGTCAAGCAAATGGGAAACAGTGCCTTTGGCATTGAATAATGTTGTCAGGATACACAGTAACACTCATTGTATGTAACTATAATGCCATGCCAGTCCTTTTACTGTCAAACGCTATTTAACTAAGGATTGATTAGATAGAAGACTCACATTAGCATTATCTTATAGCACTGGATGAGTATAAATATTTCAACCAAGTTCAATATAGAAAAATACTCTAATATCCAGGTAGAATTTATTAAATGTGAAAATCCTTTCTGTACTGAAGAACTATTTAAACTGGTAATATTTTCATGTTTTCATCACTACAAGTTTAGGAAAGCCAAGCAATTAATAAATGACACATTAAAGTATTTACAATATTACTAGTGAAGTAATTTACCATTGAAATAAATATCTTATAATAGAGGTATGTCTTCTATACTCACCCCAATCTTGGCTATTACATTTCTGATGGAGAAAAATTCACAACTGGACACAGTAGACCAAATAGATAAGTTTTGTCTTCTTTTTTGTTTGTTTGTTTGTTTGTTTGATTTTCAGGAACAAAAGCAAAAGTGGAAAGAGGGCTTTTAATAAAAGCCCTCTTTATTTATGAATAATTCTATTAAATTAGATAAATTAGATGGAAGTTGACTTTAAGAAAGGGAAATGTTACCTAGCACTTACTCTTTAGGTAGGGGATTAGGGTCCTCATGAGAGTAAGCTGGAATTTGTTACTTTACTTTCTTAACCATAAATAAAAAAATTCTGATGCACACAAACATGCAGGGCAGATACACACACATACACACACAGAGGGAGAAAGAGAGAGACAGACAGACATACAGATACACAGACACAAAGACACACAGACACAGACATTGAAACACAGAGACAGCGACACACAAAGAGACACATATGTAAAGACAGGCAGTGACAGAGACAGAGAGAGAATCTGAATGAAGCAGGATCAATAAGATTTTGGATTTAATCAGTTGCCTTGTATCATAATTCATTATATAAGAATTTTTGAGTCAGCCTCAAGATAATTAAAATCATTAAAGTACAGAAGCTGACTTAAATATCTACTAAATGAAATCAAACATACATACATATATATATATATAAACTTAAATAACAGCATTCAATTAATCCATGAGGATTATTTATAAGAAATTCACAGTGAAAAACGTGTCCAACCAAGTAATTTTTTCACTTGTAAATATTTATTTACTTTTTGAAAATAATTCTTTGAAAACAAATATTTCAGAGTAATTTCATAAAAATGAACAAGTAATTGTTTTATTTGTACCAGTAATTAAAGCCAAGTATTTTTTCCAATAACTACAAAAATAATTCTGTAACAGCAGCATAAAATTATAAGTAATTATTTTTTGTATCTATAGTTGTTTGATTGCCAAATCATGCAGTAGGACTATTATCTGATTCTTTGTATAAAAATAGATTTAACAACTAATGAAAACATTAACTGGTAATTTTAGTCATTTGAAAATGCTTAAATTTTGTATTTATTGTTTATGTTTTAAATTTTTTAATATATAATTATATTTTGTTTGAATGTATATTAGTTACTGTTATGGCTTGAGTAAAATGTCTGCCATAGGCTTATCTGTTTTATTACTCATTCCCCAGGTGATGTCAAAACACAAAATGTTGTGAATTTTTTTAATTTATTTATTTATTATTATTTAAAATATATTCACTTTGTATCTCAGCTGTAGCTCCCTCCCTTGCCCCTCAACTCCACCCTCCCTCCCTATTTAAATCCTCCCATGCCCTTCCACTAATTCACTGATACGGGAGGTTCTCCTCCCCTTCCATTTGACCCTAGCCTATCAGGTCTCATCAGAACTTTCTGCATTTTCTTCCTCTGTGGCCTATAAGGCCGCTCCCCCTCTTAGGGAGAGCTGATCAAAGAGCCAGCCACTGAGTTCATGTCAGAGACAGTGCCTATTGGCCTTATTAGGGCACATATTTTGGAGCCTGAGCTGCCATGGCTACATCTGTGCAAGGGTTTCTAGGTTATCTCCATGCATGGTCATGGGTTGCATTATTAGTCTTAGAAAAGACCCCTGTGTCCAGATATTTTAGTTCTGTTTCTCTCTTTGTGGAGCTCTTGTCTCCTCCAGGACTTTCTATCCCCCTTCTTTCATAAGTTTCCCTGCTCTCTGCCCAAAGTTTGTCTATGAGTCTCTGTATCTGCTTTGATACCCTGCTGGGTAGAGTCTTTCAGAGCCCCTCTGTGGTATGCTCCTGTCCTGTTTCCTGTGTTCTCCCTCTTCCAATGTCTGTCCCTTTTGCCTATCTGAGCGTAGATTAATCATCTTACCCAGGGTCCTTCTTCTTGCCCAGCTTTCTTAGTTGTACAGATTTTAGTATGTTTGTCCTATATTATATATCTAACAACTACTTATAAGTGAGAATATCTGCTGTGTGTCCTTCTGCTTCTGGGATACCTCATCTACTTCCATCCATTTGCCTGCAGATTCCATGATTTCCTGTTTTTTATTGCTGTGTAGTATTCCATTGTGTAAATATACCACAATTTCTGTATCCATTTCTCAGCTGAGGAGAATCTGTATTATTTCCAAATTGTGGCTATTATGAATAAAACTGCTAAAAACATGGTTGAACAAATGTCCTTGTTGTGCACTTGAACCTCTCACTGACGGGGAGCAGCTTTACCAGGCCACAGAGAAAGACAATGCAGCCAGTACTGATGAGATCTGATAGGCTAGGGTAAGAAGTAAGGAGAGGAAGATCTCTCCTATCAGTGGACTAGGAGAGAAATATGGGAAGAGATGAGGGAGGGAGAGTGGGATTGGGAGGGAATGAGAGGGAGGGCTACAGCTGGGATACAAAGTAAAAAAACTGTAATTAATAAAAATATTTTTAAAAGATTCAGCTATACCACTCCTATGCATATATACAAAATATGCTCAAGTATACAACAAGGATATTTGATCTACCATGTTCTTAGCAGCTTTATTCATAACTGTCAGAATCTGAAACAACCCAGATAACTCTCAGTTAAGGAATGGATATAGAAATTTTGGTATATTTACTCAATGGAATACTACTAAGTTTATGAAAACTTTAGTAGTTGAATCCTTGCTGAAGGAAGTGGATCACTAAGGCCAAATCTTGAGATTTTATTATGTGTCATTATTTTCTGTTACTCTCTACTCCCTTCAGATTAAATGTGGCCAGCCATCTTAGGTTTCAGCCAAGATGTCTATCTTGTCATGATGGAATGTTTATTCTCAAACTGTGAGGCAAAATAAGTTCTTAATTATTTAAATGTTTTCCTGTTGGGTGTTTGACCATTGCTCTAAATCATATTACTCGTACAATAACATTTATTCTAAGGACTGGGGACAGGCTGTGATAAACAAGGCATTGTGATTTGTAGAGCATTGGGAATTGATTACAGGAGAAATTGCAAGAGTTTAGAAAGTCCAATAAGCTGAGAGAAATTAAGTGAGTAAAAACCCAGTTTGAGGGGGCTACAGCTGGTATACAAAGTGAATAAACTATAATTAATACAAATAAAATAAAAATTAAAAAAAATACAGTTCCTGAAAATTTAGAGGGCAGGAGGACTTTGTTGAGAACTTTATGGGAAAGAATCTGCCTGAATTCTCCTCTTTTCATGTGACTCTGAAGAAGGTTGAATTCAAAAGTTTTATCCAATAATTAGTATTATTCTAAAGTTCTACTATTGTATACTTCAGTTTTTCAACGTTATTTTTAAGGTTACATTAATCTCAATATCATCCTTTAAGTGTTGTAAGCCCCAAATCACCTTAAAATCTGATGAAGTAGAAGTATGACTGTTTATACTGTGAAACCAAAATATTCCAGTTATTTGATGGTCACTTAATAGGACATCTATTTTTCACAGGAGAGCCATAAAAAAGATTGTACGCAAGGCTCTTCAGGGCTGACAGTAAGTTTGGCAGTCAATGAGGGCAGATGGTGTACACCAGACACTGACAGAGGCAGATCCCATGACAGTTGTATCCAAGGAAGTAGAAATGGCCCAGAAACAAGTCAAGTACTGACTGGTTAGCAAACAAGGAGACACAAAGTGTACTTCTATCTGAGTTGCTTTGTTCAATCTTATATTACTTGAACATCAAGCAAGACTGAACTTACTACATGCAATCTTTGAAGAAAGGAGGATTTGATGTTTTGGTATAAAGTTGAGTTGTATTCCTGAGAGACAACAAGTTTATATGTGCAGAGAAGAGTCTCCACTTTTTTTTCTTCATCAAATAATGTATCCCTGGCAGTGAACATGAGATTAGAGATAGCAATGAAGTTTCATGTCCTCAGATTGAATGAATTCACATGAATAAGTGCAAACTGAAAATCTCTGAAAATGATTTTCATTTAATTCAATTGACCCTTAAATGAAAGTCAATCACATCATCTATTACTTAACAGAAGAAAACAATTGAGATTATTGTGATGTGTGTGATAAAGAAACAGCATGCCTTTATAAAGTATTTGCAAAAAAATTAAGGAAATATGACATATCAAAATAAGACCAAGACCAAAACAAGTCAAACCCAGATGAAGTGCCCAAGAGGTGATCTTTCTGTTTAGGCATAAACAGTATTGACAGCAAAAATGATTGGTCTAAGTAAATAGCAAATTGTAAATTATAAATTATGAAGTATTCTATTAGCTGCTAGAGACAGAAGAAATGTGCTGAAATCTTATAATATCCTCTGGGAGACTATTCAATTTTATTAGACATTACAAAGACTTTTAAAAGGAAAGTATAATCTTTATTGTTGTCTTGCTTTTTTATTTTTATTAATTACACTTTATTCACCTTGTATCCCCCCATAAGCCCCACTCTCCTCCCCTCCCATCCCCTTCCTCACAAATGCCCCTCCCCAAGTCCATTGATAGGGAAGGTCCTCCTCTCCTTCCTTCTGATCTTAGTCTATCAGATCTCATCAGGAGTGGCTGCATTGTCATCATCTGTGGCCTGGTAAGGCTGCTCCCCTCTCAGGGGGAGGTGATCAAAGAGCAGGCCAATCAGATTATGTCAGAGGCAGTCCCTCTTCCAATTGCTATGGAACCCACTTGAACACTGAACTGCCATGTGCTACATCTGTGCAGGGTTTCTAGGTTATCTCCATGCCTGGTACTTGGTGGGAGCATGAGTCTCTGGGAAGACAACTTTGTTCAACTTTCTGGTTCTGTTGCTCTCCTTGTGGAGTTCCTGTCCACTACACATCTTACTATTTCCCACTTCTTACATAAGATTCCATGCACATTGCCCAACAGTTGGCCATAAGTCTCAGCATCTGCTCTGACAGTCTGCAGAGCAGAGTCTTTCAGAGGCCCTCCGTGGCAGGTTCCTAACTTGTTTAATGTTTTCTTCTTCTGATGTCCTTCCTCTTTGACTTTCAAGATGGGGATTGAGAAATTTAGTCAGGGTCCTCCCTCTTGATTAGTATCTTTAGATGTACAGATTTTAGTAGGTTTATCCTATATTACATGTCTATATGAGTGAATATATACTGTGTGTTTCTTTCTGCTTCTGGGAAAGCTCACTGAGGATGATCCTTTCCAGTTCCCACCATTTACCTGCAAATTTCATGATTTCCTTATCTTTCAGTGCTCAGTAATATTACATTGTGTAGATGTACCGCAGTTTCTGCATTTATTCTTTAGTTGAGGGGCATCTGGGCTGTTTCCAGGTTCTGGCTATTACAAATAAAGCTGCTACAAACGTGGTTGAGCAAATGTCCTTATTGTGTACTTGAGCCTCTTTTGGATATATGCCTAGGAGTGGTATAGCTAGATCTTGAGGAAGCACTATCCTAGTTGTCTAAGAAAGTGCCAGATTGATTTCCAGAGTGGTTGTACAGGTTTACATTCTCACCAGCAGTGGAGGAGGGTTCCCCTTTCTCCACAACCTCTCCAGCATGTGATGTCACTTGAGTTTTTGATCTTGGCCATTCTGATTGGTGTAAGGTGAAATATCAGGGTTGTTTTGATTTGTATTTCTCTGATGGCTAAGGACATTGAGAATTTCTTTAAGTGCTTCTCTGCCATTCTATATTCCTCTACAGAGAATTATCTGTTTAGCTCTGTTCCCCATTTTTTAATAGGATTACTTGGTTTGCTGCTTTTCAGGCTTGTTATTTCTTTATATATACTTGATATTAGCCCTTTGTCAGAAAAATGTTTGGTGAAGATTCCTTCCCAATCTGTAGGCAGTCATTTTATTTTGATGACAATGTCCTTTGCTTAACGCTTAACAGAAGCTTTTTTGTTTCATGACGTCCCATTTATTGATTGCTGCTCTTAGAGCCTGTGCTGTTTGTGTTTTCTTCAGGAAGTTGTCTCCTGTACCAATGAGTTCTAGAGTACTCACCACTTTTTCTTCTTATCGATTTAATGTGTCCGGTTTTATGTTGAGGTCTTGGATCCACTTGGACTTCAGTTTTGTGCAGGGTGATAAGTATGGATCTATTTTTATTTTTCTACATGTAGACATCCAGGTAGACCAGCACCTTTTGTTGAAGATACTATCTTTTATTCGTTGTATGATTTTGGCATCTTTGTCTAAGATCAGCTGTCCATAAGTGTATGGGTTTATTTCTGGGTCCTTTTTTCAGTTCCATTGATCCACCATTCTGTTTCTATGCCAGTACCATGCAGTTTTTATTACTGTTGCTCTGTAGTAAAGCTTAAGATCAGGGATGGAGATACCTCCAGAAGACCTTTTATTGTAGAGGATTTTTTTTTTTTTTAGCAATTCTGGGTTTCTTGTTATTCCATATGAAGTTGAGAATTTTTCTTTTTTTTTTCTCCTTTTGATAATAGTATCCAGAATTTACTGCTCTAAGCAGAGTACATAATTAGAATCTCAAGCAGAATTTTAAACCACTTCTTCTGCAATATTGTTTTTAAATGTTGTATAAATAGAACAAGTAACAATTACATTAAGCTATTTTCTGAGAGGCCAATTAATATCATCTACTAAACAAACACAGCAGAGAACACTAACGAAAACATCCTTGTGAACATTTTTTCTTTTTAGAAAAAAAAAATCATGGCAAAGATTGCAATTTCTAGATAGTCTCTTATTACAATTGAATTATTCTTAAAAATCTTTACAACAACCTTTCTTAACTGCAAATAGACAAAGTCTACTTGATCATACACAAAACCAGAACTGTCTGATGAATATATAAAGCTATTTTTAAATAGATAGTTTTTTCTAAAGCTTTTTATCATTAGTGAATGATATTTATAATTTCCCATAAAGTGGTAATATTCAAATCATCTCAAAAATGACTCTGAATTTCTCATGTACCCAAACAGTAAAATATTATTTTAAAATATTCTCAATTCTCAAATTATTATTTTTTAAAAATTCTTTATTAATTACACTTTATTCACTTTGTATCCTCCCTGTGGTTCCCTCCCTCCTCCAGTCCCAATCCCTCCCTTCCTCCACCCTCTGCATGCATGTCCCTTCCCAAGTCCACTGATAGGGGAGGTCTTCTTTTCCTTCCTTCTGATCCTAGTCAATTAGGTCTCATCAGGTGTGGCTGCATTATCTTCTTCTGTGGCCTGGTAATGCTGCTTCCCCCTCAGGGGGAGGAAATTAAAGAGCAGGCCAATCAGTTCATGTCAGAGAGAGTTCCTGTTCCTATTACAATGGAACCCACTTGGATACTGAACTGCCATGGGCTACATCTGTGCAGGGGTCTTAAGTTATCTCCATGCATAGTCCTTGGTTGGAGTATCAGTCTCAGGAAAGACCCCTGTGCTCAGATTTTTTGGTTCTGTTGCTCCCCTTGTGGAGTTCCTGTCTTGATCACACCCTAAAATTCTTTGGTTCTCATAATTTTGGGCATTCCAAAAAAAAAAAAAAAAAGAAGAAGCTATATGAGAGAATTTGCAATAGAAGTAACCAAAATGTGTCTAATACACCATAATTTGTACAAGTAATAACAGATGCAATGAATAGACAATAAATAAATCACTAATAAAGGATATAATTTTTGAAGCACCTTATTTAGATATTTTAAGGTTTTCTGTAGTACCTTATTGCAATATTTTCAGGTAAAAACTAATGTATTGTTCGTTTTCACATCTACATTTGGCATAGACTTTAACTCATTTCAGAGGAAACTTTTTAGAAATAAGTATGAAAACATGGAGCATAGTCTGACTTATGATTCATTTTCTCTTACCTTTCCTCAATAAGAGTGATTCGATTCACCTGGCTCATCAGAATCTGTCATCACTAAAATAGTCACAATTGCCAGTATCCCACTGGGAGTGTTTAATTTGCAAAAAGGATGTGAAAGTTTGCCACAATCATGCATTTTCAGCATGATACTATGTCACTGTCATGCAGGTTAAAAAGCCTCCGCATCTTCTGCTGCAGTTTTCTCAGCAGAACCAGGTGTGTACCGATTACATAGTCAGCAGGGAAACAAGGTTTGTGTCCTCCTCACTATGTCATTACAATGTAAAATAGCAGCTAAATAGCAGCTAAAAACCACAACAAGCTGGTCTGTACTGATCTGGAGGTAACATTTCCAGGTGTTTGAGAAGTTCCTGATGTGAATTGGCAGGTGATTTTTTTTTTTTTTCATTTAATGATAGCATTTGCTTATTGCTTCTTTTAGGACAACCTACAGTGATTTCTTACAAATATAACCCCATATGAGTGACAGCTAAATGACAGCCTGTTAGCTAGATGATAGAGACTACCCAAATAAATCTGATTTTTCTCTGTATCTGAGTTTATTTTCATTTTCCTTACTTGTGTATTCCTTTGTATTTTCAAGATATATTAAGGGTATTTTTTTATATCTGTAGCAATGAAGCATATTAAAAATAAGATATGATAAACATAATGAAATCTATACACCTAAAAAAGATAATCAAGAAAACAGACATGGGGTAAGATGATCAATCCTCGTTCAGAAAGTCAGATGGGATGTGCATTGAACGCATGACAGGAGTCTACTGAGCACATCTGAAAGCCTCTAACTAGCAGTGTTTTCAAAGCAAAGACTCATGACCAAACCTTTGGCAGAGTACAGGGAATCATAAGAAAGAAGGGGAGTTAGTCTGATGGGGAAAGGATAGGAGCTCCACAAAGACCAAATATATCTGGGCACAAGGGCTTTTCTGAAACTGACATTCAACCAAGGACCATGTATGGATATAACCTAGAACCTCTGCTCAGATGTAGCCTGTGGTAGCTCAGTAACCAATTGGTTTCCCAAAGTGAGGGGAACAAGGACTATTTCTAACAGGAACTCAATGAAGATACCTGATAAAACAGGATCAGATGAATGGGGGGAGGTCCCCCCTATCAGTGGACTTGGAAAGGGGCACAGTGGTGATGAGGGAGGGAGGGAGGGACTGGGAGGGAATGAGGGTTCGGGGCACGGCTGGGATACAGAATTAATAAAATGTAACTGATAAAAAATAAAAAAATAAAATAAATAAATAAAAGAATACAGAATTAAAACAAAAAAATAAAATAAAATAAAATATAGGGCTAGAGAGATGGCTTGGTACTTCAAAGTAATGTCTGTCCTTCCAGAGTCAGTTTGTTTTATTATTATTATTATTATTATTAATTATTTTTTTAGCACTCTTTCTTTGCGACAGAAAGCTGCTCAGACTCTAGTGGATCTGCTTTGAACTTGTGGCCCTTGTCAGTTACCACACACAATTGGCATATACATACAGGGACAAGGACATGTAAATAAAATGAAAATAAATCTTTTTGAAAAGAAAATGTTTTATCTTCGTTAAACAAAATAACAAGTTATTTTATTTTGAATTTTTTTTCTCATTCCAGTTCATGTATTTTAATAATTATCAATTGAAATATACTTTACTGACATTTTAGAAATATTTTAAGTCATACATTAGTCCAGTATTCACATGCAAGTAAACATACATCAAAATATAAGTAAAACAAACAAACAAACAAAACAACAAACACCTTTGAAAAGAAAAAGGGTTGTCTGAGTCAAGTTTAATAAAATTTCACATTATTCCCTATTTTTTCTCTCCTCATTTCCATTAGCATACTTTAATAATTATCAAGTGTGATATACTTTATTGAAAGGTAAGCAGTATTTTAGGTCATATATTATTACTTATCTTAACTAGAGATTTACATGTTAGGACTTACTGTAAATATTCAATAGAAAATGAAATTTTTTTGTAAAAATATATTCCTTTTTATACTGTGTGTATATGATGATTTTGTGCATTTATGTGTGATAGTGCATGTCATGAGGTCGGAGAACAGTTTATGGTGTCTGTTCTCTCCTTCCATGTTACAAAGGTTCTAGGCTTGCACAGCAAGTCTTTTACCCACTGTGTGATCTCAAAGACAATATAGTAAACTTTCAAAGAAAATTTTTATTAAAATTTAATACATGAAAATTACTACATTATGGAAGGTGTAGGACTGTAGTGTGTGTATGCACGCACATGCAGGCAAACTGCAGAAGCTACCAGAGGGCATTGAATCTTCTTGAGCTAAATTGATAATAATGGCAAGTCAAAATGTATGATGAAAAATGAACTCTGGTTCTTTGAAGACACAGCAAGTGCTTTTAACTGCTAAACCATTTCTTCAGCCCTTGAAAAATATAAGTCCACTAATTAATAAAAAAAAAAAAAGGTAATTATGTGAAAATAATAAAAATAGGTGTTCTCAATGTGCAGTGATATACTGAGGCTGGGCTGATTATCTTTGTACAGTACAAATATCACCATTTTTTTTATAAAAGAGATAGGCTCTAGTTGTAATGTCCAGGCTGGAGAGCAGGGGAGGGGGTTTGGACTTGCTCAGTTTCAGACCTTGATGATTTCATTCCTCCTTAGGCAATCTGGTGATTCATTGCTCCTGGGAGGTCACCATACTGATGCTAAAATTAGTGCAGACACTAGATCCGGATCAGCATAGCACACTACATCCCAGAACTCCTGAACTCAAGTGATCAAACTGTCTCACCCTCCCCAGTGCTTGGGGCTATAGAAATGCGCCTCCATTTGTGAAATAGTCATCTAACTGAAGAAAAATCTTGAACATAAGTTCATAGATGTTAATTGGTTTAATGCATAATTAGTAATAAAATATGCAAATAATGTTAAAATCTTATTTTAATCAGATTATTTCAAAATTTTTGAGACTATTTTAAGTAGTTTTACTACTAGCAATAATGTCTTATAATGACATTAGTATACAATTAAATATTTTAATCATATTCACCGACCCTTACCCTTTTCTGTTCCTTTCTGTCTCCTCCTGATTTCTTTCTCAACTTGTCTACTTTATATATGTATATATACACACATATATGTTTGTATACACACATTATTGCTTCAATGAGTTTCATTAGAATTTCTTTTAATTTACTCTATTGCTATTGGAAAGATGTTAAAATTGGGAGAAAAGGTGTTATTTCATAAGATAAGTTATAGTTCACCATGTACAGAAAAGTAGATGTAACCTGTAGACAAGAATTGTAGCAAAAGCCACAAAGACCCACTGCTCACTGTCTTGCTCTTTCTTATACCACCAAGAACTACTCACCCACAGGTGGTACTACCACAGTGGGCTGAGCCTTCTCACATCAAGTATCAACCCAAAACATGCCCTAAATATTTGACCAGAGGAAATATGATGGAGGAAATTTCAACTGATTTGTAGTTATATGATTTCTTTAAGATCTGCCTATTTGTATTTAGCTTGTTATATAACATTTTGAATATTTAGATAGACTCTATTTGCCATATAGAATTTCATAAATCTGTTATTATATTTATATCTTTTTAACCTCTAAATTATAATTTTTCAATGTTTGAAGTTTCCTTAAAGTTGTACCCACATAATAATGTGTGTAAATATGTATATAATATATATATATATATATATATCAATAATCATCATATTGTATAATATTACTCACTTCACTGCTGATATTTATTTCATCTTAGAATAATTGGGAGTTTAATAGCATCTCATTAAATGGAGAGTTATAGTTAGATAATGTAAAAATTAGAATTATAAATCATAGTTTTTCTGCACACCTTTTTCAAATTTACTGTTTTTGATTTGTTTACTTAGATCATTTTCTTATATTTTTCTTATACTAAATATACTTTTCCATTTGTCAGATAGGCGTAGAACTAATTTTTATTTCTCACTCCCAATTTTCCTGCAAATTCTTTGTCTTTTGTTTTGAAGGATGGTATTGTAAGACATGGAATTCTAATTCAAGAAACTTCACTGAGTTAAGCTACTGCACTGTGGTTGCTCATGCTATGTCTAATGAGAAACCACTGTAATTCTGGTTCTTTATCATCTGTGTCGAAGGTGTTTTGTTTTAACCTACATATTTGCTTTAGGTTCTTCACCAATTAACTATCCAGTATAGAATGTTCAGCACTGAAAACAAATATCCAAGCAATATTATTTTTGAGTGGAGTTTATTCATGCATTTAGTGATATATATATATATATATGTGTGTGTGTGTGTGTGTGTGTGTGTGTGTGTGTGTGTGTGTGTATGCATGTCTGTATGTAAGAAGAGTTCATAAAAATAGGCCATGAATTTTAAAGAAAGCAAGGAAGGGTATAAGACAGGGTTTACAGAAATGAAAGGTAGTTTGCCATTCACACCGTTTTCCTGGGTAGTGTTGTGTGCTTAAGTAGGTAGTAGTGAATTGTTGACTCAAAGATGTTTAAATTGCTGAGTGTGCTCAACCCTTGATTGTACATTTTTACCAACTAGTCTGTCCACCTCAACAAAAAATAAAACATCATGGAAGAAGGAGACAAAAGAGTGTAAGAACTGGAGAATGAAAGAAAATTATTAAATGCTATCTTCTGGAAATGATATGGCAAAGCATACATCAACTCACAACAGACATGGTTACCAAAAAAGACCTGCACAAAATCAAACCAGTTAAAATTCCAACACTAATTGGAGAGAAGATACAGAGGCCCAACCTTAAAAGAAAGGTATAGTAAGTTGATGGCTGCTAGGCAAGAGACTGCAGCTTTACTTTTTGGGTGGCCACTGGTAATTTGCTTATGACCAAGTGGATGACCTCACATTTGTGCGCATATTGTCAACTCTAAGTGGGTTCAATGACTTAAGCAACAACAACAACAACAAAAGCACAACAAAACAATAAAACCAAAGTAATGAAATTTAAATTCAGATAGAGGAAATTAAGTTGGGAAAGAGATTGTTGGATGGATCCCAGGAAGCTTAAATGGGGGAAAGAAAAATAATACAATATGTTTTTTTTAATGTATGAAATGTTACTCTATAATGTATGAAATGTCAAAGAATAAATAAAAATATTAATAAAATTATCAAAACAAGTCTGAAATTCCATCGTACACCCATCAGATTGGCTAAGATCAAAAACTTCAGTGACAACAAGTGCTCGAGAGTACGTAGAGAACGGGATCACTCCTCCATTGCTGGTGGGAATGTAAGCCTGAACAACCACTTTGGAAATTAATCTGGCACTTTCTCAGAAAACTCTGCTCTACCAATCCTGGGTATATATGTGAAAGATGCTGAACCATACTACAACAAGGACATTTGCTCAACTATGTTCATAGCATCTTTATTTGTAATAGTCAGAATATGTAAACAGCCTAGATATCTTTCAACTGAATAAAGGGATGGAGAAATTCTGGTATATTTATGCAATGGAATACTACTCAGCTCTTAAAAACAAAGTAATCATGAAACTTGCAGGCAAATTGAAAGAAGTAGAAAAGATCACCCTGAGTGAAGATTCCAGAAGCAGAAAAATACACATGGTATATACTCACTTATAAGTGGATATTAACCATATAATATAGGATACACATACTAAAATCTACAGGCCTAAAAAAGCTAAACCACAAGGAAGACCCTAGGGAAGATACTTACTTCTCATTAGGAAGGAAAAACAGGATAGGCATCAGAACTGGCAGAAGAGAGATTAGGAGCCTACCACAAATATCCTCTAAAAGACTTCACCCATCAAGGGATGGAAGAAGAGGCAGAGATGCACATCCAAACTTTAGACAGAGCACAGGGAGTCCTATGGAAAAAAGAGAGATATAGAAGGGACCAGAGGGGACAGAGGAATCCAAAAAGGCCAAAAAGTACTGGGCCCAAGGGGGATTGTAGAGACATGCATCAACCAAAGATCATGCATAGACCCCTTGTTCAACTGTAGCCTATAGAAAGCTCAGTCTCCATGTGGGTTCCTTAGTAAGGGGAGAAGAGACAGTCTCTAACACGAACTTGGTTGCCTGCTCCTTGATCACTTCTCCCTGGTGGAGAGATCTAGCCAGTCCACAGAGGAAGAAGATCAAGACAGTTATGATGAGACCTGGTAGACTAGGGCCAGACATTAGGGGAGGAGGACTTCCCCTATCAGTGGACTAGGGGAGAGGGATAGGGAGGAAGAGGGACAGAAGGTGGGACCTGGAAGAGATGAGGGAGGGAATTACAACAAAGATTCACAGTGAATAAAATGTAAATCATAATAGTAATGTGAATTTATCATAAAAAAATATCTGCATGCAAATAAAACATGCTTTGAGAAAGATAAATAGTCTATCCAAGGGAAAGAGTACCCTATTTGGTATCCAATACCAAGTGGTCAGCCCTAAAATTATAAATGTACAAATATTTATGTAACATGATGTGGATAAGCAGTTTGTGTTTATTCATATGAACTTATATATAATATACATCGATAATATAAAATATGTAATATATTAATATATATTAGATTAAAGAAAATAGGTCGGCGGTGGGCAGGGCCAAGATGGCGACGAGCACACACCGTTTCTGAGCGGTGGAATACCTGAACTTCTGAGTTGGTGAATGGAAGGACCTCTAACCCAGGAAGATGATGTCGGAGCTTTCTAGACGACAGGGATCATCACAGGAGGTGAAAACTTTGGTCTCGTGTCACCCGGGGACTTGTTTGGGGAAGGAGAGAAACGATCCTTTGATCTCGTGGCACTCCCCTCTCCCAGAGCTCCCTCCACCTCGGCACAGCAGCACAGCTGACTGGTCTTTCTCAGAGCAGACCTAACTGCCTGAGGTATACAGCCCCTGGGGCAGAGCTCCAAGCCCTTTAGCGGCAGGCAAAGATCAGCAGTACGTGTCCTGGAGTCCCAGATCTGCGCGGCTGCACCATCCTCCCAGGGCCCCAGTCTGCTGGACACCATACTAGCTCCACAGGATCGCCCTCAGTGATGGTACGGCCCACCCAATCACACAGTGACAGAGAATACGCCATATATTCACCAAAACCAGGCAGAAACGCCATACAACCTAGATACACCAGGCGCTGGGCCTCCCAAGCTTGGAGAGCACAGTGAAGAGACCCCAGGACTTCCCAGAAAGCATCGGGACTAG
>REGO01000259.1:1167203-1178432 GCA_010120015.1 Rhombomys opimus | reverse complement strand
ATATTTTGTGATTGGAACTTTTCTGATTTTACTTTTTCTTTCAGAGAAGTATCAATTTCTGCAAGTGTGTCTTCAGCTCCAGAGATTCTCTCTTCCATCTCTTGTATTCTGTTGGTGATGCTTCCTTTTATGGTTCCTGATCTTTTCTCCAAGTTCTCCAGCTCAAGGGTTTTCTCATTTTGTGTTTTCTTTATTGATTGTAATTCTGTTTTCATGCCTTGCACCATGTCTTTCATGTGTTTGAATTTGGATTCCTGTCTCTCTATGATGTCCTCTATTTCTTTGTTCATTTCCTTTTTGTATGCCACTAATTTTTCCTCTACTTTTTTTCTATTTGTTTGGCTATGTTTGCCTGTGTTTCTTTAAGGCTTTTGTCTATTTCTTCTTTCTTTACCTCCAATTGACTGGCCAACTCTTTGAAAGATTTGTTCATTTCCTCCTTATGAGCCTCAAATAATTGGGCGAGCATGGCTTTAAGATCATTTTCCTGTGCTTCTGCTGAATTGGAGTATCCATCAATTTTGGGGTTTGCTGGTGAAGTCATGATGTCCTTGTTTATATTGGAAGTGTTCTTTCACCTACCCCTGGCCATTGGCTTATCTGAAACCTTCCCTGTTTGTTTTTGGATTCTGCAGATCAGACTGGTACTTTCTCTTTGGTGTCTGGAGAGTTCTTCAGGAAGCTGAAAACTGTCAGTGTGTGCTGAGGACTAGCTGTACCTTTGGGAGGAAAGTTTGCAGGCGCAAATGGGGCAAATGCAAGTGTGTGTGTGTGTGTGTGTGTGTGTGTGTGTGTGTGTCTGTAAGTGTGTGTGGACATGTGTCTCAAGGGATAGAGTGATGGCTAATGTTGAACCCTTGAGTGTGTGGGAGGGGCTCTGCAATGTATATGTTGCAGGCGCTAGTGATGATCGCAGCACAATTTCTGGCATTAACTGCCTTAACTCCTCAATTAGACCCCCAGAGCAGGAACTTTAATGTCCCTAGTGCCCCTCTGTTTCCCAAAGTGGGTATGTGGGTGGGAGGGTTTTCAATGCCTGGCTTCTGTTTTAGAAAAGACCCAGTATCTGGGGATCTGCAGATTCTCAAGGGTGCACTCACTTACAAGCAGGTCACTTGGCAGAGATCGTGGAATCCAGGCTCTCTGCTCTCTGGTTTGGCCCTGCTTCTTTGATGTGCTCTGCCAGTTCTGTGCTGCTGTTACTGCCAAGTTCTGAGGTCTTGCTGCAGCTGGAGATTTCAGGGTGGTTACATCAGCCGGGATGGGGTAATCAGGCTCTCTGTTCTCTGGTTTGGCCCTGGTTAGTCTTAAACTGGAGGGCTGTTGTGCCCCGCCAGCTCAGTGCTGCCCCGCCGCCAAGTCCTGCAGTAACTGGAGACTGGGTTCCTAGTCCCGATGCTTTCTGGGAAGTCCTGGGGTCTCTTCACTGTGCTGTCCAAGCTTGGGAGGCCCAGTGCCTGGTGTGACTAGGTTGTATGAGGTTTCTGCCTGGTTTTGGTGAGTATATAGCGTATTCTCTGTCACTGTGGCATTGGGTGGGCCATACCGTGAGTGATGGTGATCCTGCAAAGCTAGTATGGCGTCTAGCAGACTCGCCCTGGGAAGATGGTGCAGCCTCCACGCGAATCTGGGACTCCAGGACAAGTACTGCTGGCCTTTGCCTGCCGCTAAAAGGCTTGGAGCTCTGCCTCAGAGGCTGTATACCCAGGCAGTTAGGTCTGCGCTGAGAAAGACCAGCCAGCTGTGCAGCTGTGCCGAGGTGGAGGGAGCTCTGGGGGAGGGGAGTGCTGCAAGATCCAAGGATCGTTTCTCTCCTTCCCCAAACAAGTCCCTGGGTGACCAGAGACCAAAGTTTTCACCTCCTGTGATGTTCCCTGTTGTCTAGAAAGCTCCACCATTGTATTCCTGGGTTAGAGGTCCTTCCATTCACCAATTCAGAAGTTCAGGTATTCCACTGCTCAGAAACTGTGTGTGCTAGTCGCCATCTTGGCTCCCCCATCTCCTTGTTTATTTTAAATGAACAACACAGTATTATAATCTTTTTCATTTATTTTTATAAATGTGCCTATTTTCTCTGTTTATTTTAAATAAATTTTCTTTTAAAAAGTATAGGTTTTTTGACTGTAGTGTATTTGGGGGGATTATTTCTATATGGAAAAAAAATCAGTCATTATTTTCCCACATATTTTTCTGGCTTCCCTTGAAGAATTTTAATGCAGGTGTACTAGCACTTCTGAAATTAATCCACTGAACTGAGTTTACTTTCATTCTAATTATCTTTGTATACTAAACAAAAAAGTAGATGTAAGAACATTTTCTTCTCATGTTTAATTTTTCTAATGTAATGTCATATTTTCTTCATTCTGAATGTTCTAATTTCAGTAGTTTTTGTTTTTGTTTCCCTGTGGTTTTATAGAATATATTTTTATATTTAAACTTTAATATTTACACTTTAACATTTGTCACAGTTTTGAACAGTTTTTATCAATGTATACAATTCTAGATTATATTTGTCAACTTCTCATGTTATAATTTTTATTAAAACCCAGACATTCTGTTTTTATGCATCAACTGTTCGTATTTCTGTATGTCCGTTGATGTGTTTTAGTGATGCTCATGCTTCAAAAACACTAAGCAGAGAACCTTCATCCAATCCTGTCTTGCTCCTCTGGCTCATTGGTAATAGAGCTCTAATTCATGTGCAGGTAAATATTTTGCACTAAGGTATAACTCTTCTGTGTACCAGATATATTTTCCTCTTAGCTTTCAGAAGTCTAGTCTTTCTTGTGAAAACAAGCAATATTTATAACCTGTTATGCATATTGAGGTCTATTCTTTTTAATTTTAGGGACATTTATTCATTTGTTAGCTTTAAGTAATTTCAAGAATTTCTCAATGGCTGTTTATTCATATCTTTAGCAGGGTCCCTGCTAGGACCTGATTTTTATTTTCTGAACAAAGTTGTCTCCTTTCGGGCATCACCCTCTGCTTTATCTTTTTCCTTCTTATATTTATTTGAGACTGTGGATTTGAGGTGTTTATTGTTTTTAGAAATCTTTATTCATTCATTTTAATCTTTCTTCTGATCCCTTGTACTTCTCTATGATTCTAGTTACACACATGGTGAAATGGCAGTGCTTTAATCACTTTTAGATAGTGATGCAGATGATGCTCATGAAAATGATAGTTTTTACACTTTTTGTCTCTTGGTTTCAGTGTGAGGAACACTGATACACCGGTCTATCTGCAAAAGCACAAATGCATCCCTCAGAAACATTTTGTTTCCTAGGAAGGAGTCAAAGGAATTTTCATATTAGTTTTGTATTTGGTTTTATTTTATCAACTTGATTATTTAACATATTAATATAAGTATAACATAATGTTAACATATTGATACTATAATTAATATATTCATATTAATATTAAATAGATATATTATTTTAGTGTTTCTACATTAGTTTTAGGAGCTGAATCATAACTGTCATAGATTTGAAACTCTATGAAGATATGAATCAGTGTTTCAGTTACAACTGACATGAAATGTTACACAAATCCTTCAATGTACTGTAACTGTCCAATAGGACTTCAGCAATATAAAAACATTCATTTTGATGACTAATACACACTTGGCTGCAGCATTATATAAAATGTGTCTAGTACAGCTGAAGAAACAAATGTTGAATTTGCTTTAATTTTGGTTAAATTTAAACAGACATTTAATAGCTGCTGTATTAAACACCTTAATTCTAGAATTTATAAAATAATTTTACAAAAATTGATAATTAAATATTTTATTCAAACAAATTACTCCATCCTCATTGGTATGAAATAAAAATACTCTTAAACTTTGCAGGCAAAGAGTCAATATGGCTGAACATAAAAGTAGTACTTTCTAAGTTCCAAACACTAATTTGACCTCTCTATGTTCATCAAAAGAAACCTAACCAAGAATCATGTATGGATATAACCTAGAACACCTGCTCAGATATAGCCCATAGTAACTCAGTATCCAAGTGGGTACCCTAGCAAGGGGAACAAGGAATATTTCTGACATGAACTCAATGGCCGGGTCTTTGACCTCCCTCTCCCCCTCCCGAGGGAGGAGCAACCTTGCTAGGCCACAGAGGAGGACATTGCAGCCAGTCCTGAAGATACCTGATAAGCTGGGGTAAGATGGAAGGGGAGGAAGACCTTCCTTATTAGTGGACTTGGAAAGGGGCAGGGAGGAGATGAGGGAGGGAGGATGGGTTTAGGAAGGAATGATGGAGGGGGCTATGGCTGGGATAAAAAGTAAATAACTTGTGATTAAAAAATAAAAAATTATAAAAAATGGATTTTCATTAAAGTTTGAACTATCAACCACTTTAGTGCTCTATATAATTCCTGAAATATGTCTCTAAGTAATTAGAGTGCTGGTGCTTTTTTGTCATATAATGAAATATGTACAAATTTGAAAACATACCTTGATATAAATGAAAGAAGTCATTTTATGCACTGCACTCAGATTTGACATACTTGTGAATAATTTCATGATCAGTGGAGGGTAAGTGACCATTAGAAGTGGACCTTTTAGCGTATTGTTGACCTATCTGTAGTATTAATTATCTTGGTGTCATTTTCTTCTGCATAAATTAGAAAGTTTTATGCCATGCAGTTTTTGAGAGTGAAAGAAACTGAATATATTTCTTGTTAAATTTTTCTCTGAACAAGCACTAGAATTCTGACATTACAAATCAATATAAATATTGATAATGTTCGATCTCTGTTTTTTATTTATGTATAATACATACTTAGCACAAAATAATACATATAATTTAAATATGAAGTCTCACATCTACATGTCATTGCATACCTAAAATAAGTGACCAAACTGCATTTAATTAGCTTCTCTTATTAATCATTTATAGGGAGAAAATTAGGTTCTGTGAAGGATGTAAGATATAACTCTTATGTCCATGAACTGAATCATTTATCAATCTGCAGATTTGCCCCATTCACTCCCTGCTGTGTCCCAACATTATTTCAACAAACGAGATGGTGAACACACTACTGGTAATTGAGCCAGCAGATAATAGATGCATAGCATTTTAGCACTACACCAGGGAGCCTGTATATTGACTTTCAATTCATAGTATTGTAGCAAAATGTTACACCAATTAACAGTTAAATGATAGAGCTTTGGTGGTTGCTAGGTAAAAGCTGGGAATTCTTCTCTGATGTCTGTGTACTAGATCCTATGTAGTTACTATATTTAATCAGCTGAAAGCCTAGGGCATGCACTTACAGTTCTGCTATTACTTATAATTGAATATAGTACTGCTGCTGGGCAAACCTTATTGGCATCATTTGTTTAAGGTTTGATGGTTTCTGGTGTTACTCTTAGCTTCTTGCTCATTGGGCTATTTTTCTACAGTGTGGGGCAGTATATTCTTTAAATATGATTTTAGTTAAAATACTATCATATCACTTGCCCTCCCTCTTTCCTCTTTTCCAGCCACTCCTCGCTACTGTATATTGAACCACTCCATTCTATCCATACTGTCTATAGAATCACCCTCCTATTATCAAATTGAAAGTCTCTTTTCTTCTAGTATTATTGTTACACAGAAACACATATATGTGTCTTCACAAGTATGGGTGTCTTCACAAACACAATAATAAAGCACATAGACACACAACACACAAACATATGTGTACGTATATATTATATATGTATATATAACACATACAATCTGCTTCATGAATTATTGTTTGCATGTTTATACTGGCAAATATGCATTGGAAAACTAACAATAAGGGGTTCATCCCCAGGAAAAACTAATTCTCTTTCTCCCAGAACTCACTAATTTCCTGTGGTTTCTTGTCTACAAGTGGGATCTGTAAAATTTTCCCCCTCTCAGATTTACAAGTCCATCAGTGCTATCTTTTTCCCAGTCTTATTTATGCAGCCCTTTCTAGGAGAAATGGATCCACCAGAGACTTCCTGATTTTCTTACTCTCTACACCTTCTTCTTTTATGTTTCCAGAGCCATAGAAGCAGAAGTTGTGATGGTGCTGTATTCACTGGGGCTGGGCTCTCCACAATACCTGGCTCTCTGAATGTGTGTCCAGTTTTGGCTTTCTGTGAAATTCTCCTTTGATAGAAATAGAGGCTTCTTTTATGAGGAGGAGCTGCATTTATCTGTGAATGTAAGGATAAAATTTAGAATGCAGTAAGGCTTAATGTCTCTAGCCGAGTAGTTTCAGACATACTTTTCTAAGGTCCATGAGTATGCTTTCCCCAGGAAGTTGGCTTGATTTCTGATTCCAGGCATGATTACCCTTCTACTGAGTGAGCCTTGAGTTGAATTAAAGAGCTGTTGGTTGCATCTGACATGTGAGTGTCACTTACTGTACCTTTATGGATATCTTGCCTGATCACTTAGCTCAATTTGAGCTGGCATAGCATTTTCTGGAACTATTGATACTAAACCACAGGAAAAAGGCTTTCAAACCAGAAACAACTCAAATCGTTCCAGTCCTGGGTCCTAATTTACTAATTCCTGTAACTATACAACATTTTCAAAGTATTCACTTTGAAATTAATATTTGAGATGAGCCACTTTAAACAAGATAAATTCAGAGTTATCTAGGAAATAATGAACTATACATTTTGTCTGCATGGAGTTTAATTTCTTTTTCAATAATTTTATTTATTTATTTATTCTTAATTATTTTTTTAATTTTTATATTAATTAAACTTTATTTACTTTGTATCCTCCCTATAGTTCCCTCCCTACTCTCCTCCAAATCCCTCCTTTCATCCTCCTTCTCTACGCATGCCTCTCGCCAAGTCCACTGGTAGGAGAGGTCTTCTTTTCCTTCCTTCTGATCCTAGCCTGTTAGGTCTCATCAGGAGTGACTGCATTGTCTCCCTCTGTGGCCTGGTAAGGCTGCTCCCCCTAATCAAAGAGCAGGCCAATCAGTTCATGTCAGAAACAGTCCCTGTTCCCATTACTATGGAACCCATTAGGAGACTGAATTTTCATGGCCTACATCTGTGCAGGGGTTCTGGGTTATCTCCATGCATGCTACTTGGTTGGACTATCAGTCTCAGGGAAAACCCATGTGCTCAGATTTTTTTAGATCTGTTGCACTCCATGTAGAGCTTCTGTCTCCTCCAGATCTTTTTAACTCCAACTTCTTTCATAAGATTCCCTGCAATCTCTTCAAAGGTTGGCCATAACTCTCAGCATCTGCTTTGATAGTATGCAGGGCAGAGCCTTTCAGAGTCCCTCTGTGGCAGGCTCCTAACTTGCTCCCTGTTTTCTCCTTCAACTGATGTCCATTATCTTTGCCTTTCTGGATAGGGATTGAGCATTTTAGTCAGAGTTCTTCCTCTTGATTAGTTTCTTTAGGTGTACAGATTTTAGTAGTTTTATCCTATATCATATGTCTATATGAGTGAGTATATACTATGTGTGTCTTTCTGCTTCTGGGATAGGTCACTCAAGTCTCTGAAGAAAGAATTAGAAGAAGATATCAGAAGATGGAAAGATCTTCCATGCTCATGGATTGGCAGGATTAACATAGTAAAAATGGCCATCTTACCAAAAGCAATCTACACATTCAATGCAATTCCCATCAAATTACCAACACAATTCTTTACAGACCTGGAAAGAAAAATCCTCAACTTCATATGGAAAAATAAGAAGCATAGAATTGCTAAAACAATACTCTACAATAAAAGATACTCTGGAGGTATCTCCATCCCTGATCTCAAGCTGTGCTATAGAGCAACAGTAAATAAAAACTGCATGGTACTGGCATAGAAACAGAATGGTGTATCAATGGAACCTGAAAAGAAGACCCAGAATTAGACCCAGACACTTATGGACACCTGATTTTTGACAAAGATGCCAAAACCATACAATGGAAAAAATATAGCATCTTCAACAAATGGTGCTGGTCTAACTGGATGGCTACATGTAGAAAAATGAATATAGATCCATACTTATCACCCTGCACAAAACTAAAATCCAAGTGGATCAAAGACCTCAATGTAAAACCAGACATACTAAACCTGTTAGAAGAAAAAGTGGGGAAGAGCCTGGAACTAATTGTCACAGGAGGGAACTTCCTGAACAGAACACCAATGGCACAGGCTCTAAGAGCAACAATCAATAAATGGGACCCCATGAAACTGAAAATCTTCTGAAAAGCAAAGGACACTGTCAGCAGAACAAAATGACTACCTCCAGATTGGGAAAGGATCTTCACCAACCCTATATCTGACAGAGAGCTAAGATCCAGTATACATAAAGAACTAAAGAAGTTAAAAAGCAACAAATCAAGTAATCCAATTAAAAAATGGGTACAGAGCTAAACAGAATTCTCGATAAAAGAATATCGAATGTCAGAGAAACACTTAAAGAAATGCTCAACATCATTAGTCATAAGGGGAATGCAAATCAAAATGACACAGGGGGATACAAAGTGAATAAAGTGTAATTAATAAAAATTAAAATTAAAAAGTAAAAAAGATAAAAAGATAAAAAGAAAGGGGAGGAGGTCCTCCCCTATCAGTGGACTTGGAAAGGGACAAGGAGAAGATGAGGGAGGGAGTGTGAGAGTGGTAGGGAATGAAAGAGTGGGGAACAGCTGGGATACAAAGTTAATAAGCTGTAACTAATATTAGAAAATAAAAACAAATTAAAAAGAAACTGTTTTGCATGTAGACATCGAGTTGGAACAGCACAATTTGTTGAAGATGCTGTTTTTTTTCCATTGAATGGTTTTGGCTTCTTTATCAAAAATCAAGTATTCATAGGTATGTGGGTTTATTTCTGGGTGTTCTATACTGTTCCATGACTCCTCCTTTCTGTCTTTATGCCAATACCATGCAGTTTTTATTACAATTGCTCTGTAGTACAACTTGAGATCAGGGATGAAGATACCTCCAGATGATCTGTTGTTGTACAGGATTGTTTTGGAGATTCTGCGTTTTTTGTTTCTCCATATGAAGCTGAGAATCTTTTTTTCAAGATCTGTAAGGAATTGAGTTTGTATTTTGATGGAAATTGCATTGAATATGTAGATTGCTTTTGGCAGGATGAGCATTTTCACAATGTTAATCCTACAAATCCATGAGCAAGGGAGATCTTTCCATCTTCTGATATCTTCTTCAATTTCTTTCTTCAGAGACTTGAAGTTTTTCTCAAACAGGTCTTTGACTTGCTTGGTTAGAGTCACACCAAGGTACTTTATGTTATTAGTGGCTATTGTGAAGGGTGTTGTTTCCCTAATTTCTTTCTTGGCCCTTTTGTCTTTGGTATACAGGAGGGCTTCTGATTTTTTTGAGTTGATTTTGTATCCTGCCAATTTGCTGAAGGTATTTATCAACTGGAGGAGTTCTCTGGTTGAATTTTTGGGGTCGCTCTATCATATCATCTGCAAATAGTGACGCTTTGACCTCTTCCTTTCTGATTTGTATCCCCTTGATCTCCTTTAGTTGTCATATTGCTCTGGCTAGGACTTCAAGTACTCTGTTGAAGAGGTATGGAGAGAGTGGGCAGCCTTGTCTTGTCCCTGATTTCAGTGGGATTGATTTAAGTTTCTCTCCATTGAGTTTGATGTTGGCTATAGGCTTGCTGTATATTGTCTTTACTATGTTTAGATATGTGCCTTGTATCCCTGATCTCTCCAAGACTTTAAACATGAATGGGTGTTGGACTTGTGAAATGCTTTTTCGGCATCTAAGGAGATGATCATGTAATTTTTCTCCTTCAGTTTGTTTATGTGGTGGATTACATTGATGGATTTCTGTATGTCGAACCACCCTTGCATGCCTGGGAGGAAGCCTACTTGGTCATGGTGGATGATATCTTTGATGTGTTCTTGGATTCTGTTTGCAAGTGTTTTATTGAGTATTTTTGCGTCAATGTTCATAAGAGAGATAGGTCTGAAGTTTTCTTTTTTTTTGTTGGGTCTTTGTGTGGTATCAGGGTGACTGTTGCTTCATAGAATGAGTTTGGTAACATACCTTCTTTTTCTATTTTGTGGAATAGTTTGAGGAGAATTGGTGTTAGCACTTCTTTGAAGGTATGGTAGAATTCTGCGCTGAAACCATCTGGCCCAGGGCTTTTTTTGGAGGGGAGACTGTGAATGACTGCTTCAATTTCCTTGGGCGATATAGGGCTATTCAGTCTTTCTACCTGATTTTGACTTAATGTTGGAAGATGGAATCTATCAAGAAAATTGTCCATTTCATTTAGGTTTTCAAATTTTGTGGCATATAGGCTTTTGTAGTATGACCTAATGATTGTTTGAATTTCCTCAGTGTCTGTAGTTATGTCACCCTTTTCATTTCTGATTTTGCTGATTTGGATAGATTCTCTCTGCTTTTTAGTTTTATTTGTTTCTAATTGATTGATTTCAAAACGAGTTTGGTTTTTTCCAGCCGTCTGCTCCTCTTCGGTATATCTGCTTCTTTTTTTCTATGGTTTTCAGTTGGGCCATTAAGTTGTTTGTATGATATGTTACAAATTTCTTCTTTCAGGCACTTAGTGCTATAAATTTTCCTCTGAGCACTGCTTTCAATGTGTCCCATAAATTTGGGTATGTAGTGCCTTCATTTTCATTGAATTTTAGGAAGTCTTTAATTTCTTTCTTTATTTCTTCCTTAACCCAGCTGTCATTGAGTAACAAGTTGTTCAGTTTCCATGTGCCTGTTGGCTTTCTGTTATTTCTGTTGTTGTTGAGGTCCAGCTTTAGTCCCTGGTGGTCAGATAGAATACAAAGGATTTTTCAATCTTTTGTTTCTGTTGAGGCTTGCTTTATGACCAATTTTGGAGAAGGTTCCAAAAAAGAAGGTATACTCTTCTGAGTTTGGATGAAAAGATCTGTAGACATCTATGAGGTCCATATGATTTAGCACCATGCACAAAACTAAAGTCCAAGTGGATCAAAGACCTCAACATAAAACCAGATCCTCTAAATCTGTTAGAAGAACAGTGGGGAACAGCGTAGAACTCATTGGCACAGGAGACAACTTCCTGAACAGAACAGTAACAGTACAGGCTTTAAGAGCAACAATCAATAAATGGGACCTCATGAAACAAAAAAGCTTCTGTAAAGCAAAGAACACCCTCATCAAAACAAAACGACTGCCTACAGATGGGGAAAGAATCTTCACCACCCCTTTATCTGACAAAGGACTCATACCCAGTATATATAAAGAAGCTGAAAAGC
>REGO01000259.1:1090671-1152938 GCA_010120015.1 Rhombomys opimus | reverse complement strand
TGATGCTTACTTTTGTGGTTCCTGATCTTTTCTCCAAGTTCTCCAGCTCAAGGGTTTTCTCATTTTGTGTTTTCTTTATTGATTCTAATTCTGTTTTTATGACTTGCACCATTTCTTTCACGTGTTTGAGTTTGGAGCACAAAACAGAAAAAAATTAAAATACAACATGCAAACAAAGTGATTACAGATATTATAGGAAACCATCAGAGTCAATATATGATTAAATTGTAATAAGTAAATTATATTAAACTGAATATAGTTCTTCTTCAAACTCAGTGCATTAGAAAACAATAGATCAAAAGAATAAAACAGCAGCCCAATGTGCTTTAGCTAATTTTTAAAATTTTCTCTATCTATCTATCTATCTATCTATCTATCTATCTATCTATCTATCTATGTACCTACCTACCTACCTATTTATATATTTATCACAATTGTCTCCACCTACCCTCCCTTATCACCTCCTATGCCCTTTCCCTAGTGTCCTGATAGGGAAGACCTCCACCCTTTCTATCTGACCTTAGCTTATCAGGTCTCATCAGGACTGCTTGCATTGTCTTCCTCTGTGGCCTGGCAAGGCTGCACCCCTCAGGAAGGAGTGATCAAAGAGCCAGCCACTGAGTTCATGTCAGAGACAGCCCCTGCACCCATCTGTATGGTACCCATTTGGAAACTGAGCAGCCTATGTGATTCCTCTGGGCAGGGGTTCTAAGTCCTCTCTATGCATAGTCCTTGGTTAGAGTAACAGTCTCTCCAGGCCGCCCTGTGCCCAGGTCCACAGAGGAATCCTGAAAGACTTTACCCACCAGAATATTGAAAGGGATAATGAGATTCATAATCAAACTTTGGGCAGAATGCCAGAAACTTTATAGAAGAAAGGGGAGATAGAAAGACCTGGGGGACAGGGAGAACTGGACCTCCACAAGGAGACCAGCAGAGCCTTAGATAAAATTGAAAAATTATTACTACACTTAGGAAAAATAAGCAGAAAATTAAAAAAAAAAAAACATGCCTGAAACATTGTATTCTCCACAATGAACAAAGAGCCATGTTTTGTTGTTGTTTTGTTTGGTTTTGTTGCCCACGCTGAAAAGAACAACTACAATACTCTAGAAAATAGTAAAATGACAGCCACAAATCATTCTGACCTTTTTAGTAGTGGAGAATGATGCAGATTTTATTTATGGACATAAAATCTTAAAATAGAAATTCTACTTTTGGTTCATCTGCAAATCATATCTATTGTTCTTAACAGATGTTGGTTACTGTTGGACTGAAGTAGATGAATTTCAGCAGGAATTGTAAAAGAAATGCATCATAATGAAAAGTAAGATATACTGAGCTAAACAAAAGCTTTCTGAAATGCGCACTTGCAACTAGCCATATTAAGCTTACACTTCTAGCTTAGAGTAGTAGAAGGATGGGAGATAACAGTGTCTTCATGACAGACACAAAGTTTCTTCCTTGTTAGAGTAATGAATTCATTCTCTTTGATCTCTTCACAGATTTCCTTACTGTATTATTTTCCCTCTCCCTTAATTTAGTACATTTTTGTTACTAATGCTTATCAATTCTTTTTCAAACACAAGTATAAGAAAAATGGCATCTTCAAATTAGAGTATATGTAGCAAAGGATACTTTTCAAATATTTTTAATAAAAAATAACATATATGAATTTTTTTTAAATATTTTTAAGAAAATAGAAAAGTAAAGCTCATACACAGTTGTGTAACTTGGCTATCATAATAAAATATTCCTGAATGTATTTTATGATTCTTATTAATTAAACACCTATTTTATTGTTTTATATATGAAACAAAATTAACCAAATTATTTGAAAGAATGATGGTTGAGCACCCTTGGAAGTAAAAATTGAAGTAACGAATCATATTGTATCCAACTTTCAGGAAGCAGAGATAGACTAAGTCCTAAGCTGGTGCTCAGGTAGCTTCCCATCATTTTAGTCCAGGGAACAATCTCAGAAATGGTGTTATTCTCCTGTGGGGCATGACTTTCCAGCTCAATTAAACAGAGGCCAACATAATTTACATGAGCCTTCATGGTTGAGCCTATTGACTTGTTTTCTAGGTGATTCCAGGTGCTATCAACTTGACCAGATTATTCACCACAGTCTCGAAGCAGTAGCCTAATGGCAAATAAATCTTTATTTCATTCAATTATCTAACAACATTTCATTACACCATATGCTAAATGCTGATAGAAGAATGCATAGGAAAGTGGGGTGACTGGCCTTTTGACCATGGGTCCCTCATTGGGAAATAAGACTTCAGAATATTAAACGTATGTATATCAACACGTTGCTTGATGCAGCCAATCAGAGAAACAGAAAGCCTGAGCTGCAGGGAGTCTTTGCTGTAAGACAATCCCAGTGCTAGAAAATTTGCTGTGAGAGACTACTAAAGCATTGCAGAGCAAGAATCTGCTTTCCTCATCTACCATGCTGTTGACTTATTCTATAAGCACACATTAGCAGCCACGAAGACAAACTATACACAAGAAATGATCTGATCTCTCCTCATTCGACTTCCCCGTTTTCCTTCTAAGAAAGAGACTAAGAAGTCAATGACAAATAAAGGAATCAATAAATAATTGTTATCATATTGCTTATTAAAGGACACTAAACCTTGTTTTCTTAATAGAGGAAAGAATCTCTTCCCAAGATAAAACCTAACTTAAAAAACAAACAAAACAAAACAAACAAACAAAAACAAACAAGGGAATAAAGGAATCCAAGCTGGTGACATCAAGAGGACACTGTGTATGACAAGCAGGACAGCAGTGACTGCACACCAATCAACAGACCAAACTCTGGGCCTTAAATACAACAAAACAAAACAAAATAAAACAAAACAAAACAAAACACAGCAATTATGCTTCCCAGGTAAGTGGAAACCCCAGAGTGTGGGATGTAATTGGGTCCATTCTCAGATCAACCAGTTAAACCCCAGAAGAATTCCTGGGTCCAGGTAGAATCTGGGTTGCCAGTTCATAGCCACACTCCTGTGTGCTCTGATCACCATCCCAGACTGAACTGTGAGACCCACAACACAGGAAACTGGGATTTCCAGTTGAGAGAAAAACCCACGGTGCAGGAAGGATTAGGGACAGAATTCAGGTCACCCAGTCATTCTCTAGAAAAGGTCCCAGGCTCTGGAAGGCTCTCAACCTCCAGCCTAGAGACCTGCCTGTGGACCAAGTTCTCTATCCCAGACAAAACTTTGGTGCTCTAGGACACCAAAGACTGAGTTTCTCTGTGTGAAGGAAACCCAGTGGTGAGGAAAATAGCAGGTCGGACTTCAAGGCACTCAGCCAAAGCCCCCAGCCCCCAAAAGCTCTAAGGAAACGTTTCTGGGTTCCTACAGGTGCCCATTTGCTAGTGTTGATCCACTCAGAGCCATTTGCCTGCATCTGCATGCACTACTCACCATCCCAGTCTCAATTGTGCAACCCAAAACACCACAGACTGGGACTCCTTTTTGAGAGGATACCCCACGGGGGTGGGGGTAGGGGAAATATAGGTCCAACCTCAGAATACTCAGCTCCAGAAAAGTTTCTGGGCTCCTGCAGGATCCAGACTGTAGCCTTTGGCTGCATGCATGAGTGCTGCACTCACCTCCCACTACTTTCTGCTTGGGTACTGGAGCACAGAGCTCTAGCCTCAGACCTACAGAAACCTGGGATCCATGGGTTCAGCCACACACACTGCACCAAGGCACAACCTGTCTCCATAGCTAAACTGACCAAACCACTGGGCTCCCTGCTTCTTCAAAAAGGCTACCCTGAGCAAACACAGTGTAAGAGCAGCAGCAGTAGCACACTAAATTCAAAACAAGAAACCCAGCAGCAGGGCAGCTGTCTTCAGGACTTTTGTTGAGTGGAGAACCCCCTCCCCCCCAATCAAAGTTACCAAACAGGTCCATATGTCTGAGGTGATCTGTCACAATTCCTGAGAAGCATTGACCATTCAGTGACCATACCCAAAAAGCTGAGAAGGCCTCTTTCAGGAACAACCATGTTTCTGCCAAAGAGATTCTCCACACCCCAGGATTCCAGGAGATACCAGAAACTAAAAGCCAACACTTGGAAAAGCCAAATGAGTAGAGGCCAGCATAGAAGCACAACCAACAAAAGCCAAAGCAACATGGCATTTCCAGAACCCAGTTATCCAGGGTAAAACAGCACTGGACACCTTATCATAAGTGAAATCCAAGAAGATGATGTTACATCTATGCTTGTGAAGTGGTTAATGGAGGAAACCAAATAAAATGTGTAAGAAATTAGAGTAAGATGGAGTCAAACAGTTTATGGCCATCCTTAAAGAAACAGAAGAAGATAAAATTAAATAAACTGTGGTCATCATAAAGAAGTAGAAGAAAATAAAGGCAAGCATATTATGGCTATCAAAAGAAATGGAGAAAGATAAAGTCAAACAGAGTGTGACCATTCATAAATAAATAAGGAAGATGCACCCAAAGAGTTTGTGGCCTTCAGAGAGGAAATACTTAAGTTAATCTGAGGAATATTCAAACAAAGAGCTGAAGGAATTGAAGGAAAAACAGTAAAATACAGTCAGACAGGTGAAGGAAATGAACAAAATGGTTCAAGACCTGAAGATAGAATTGGAAAAATTAAAGAAAACACAAACGGAGGAAATCATGGAGAGGAAGAACTTAGGGAGGAAAACAAGAAGTACAGAGGCAAGCATAACCAACAGACTACAAGCGATGGAAGAAAGAATCTCAGGTGTGGAAGATGTAAAGAAAGAAATTGATTTCTCTATCAAAAAAAATGTTAAATCTAAAAAATTCCTAACACAAACCATCCAAGAATTCCAAGACAACATGAAAAGAAAAAACTAAGACTATTAGGAATAGAGGAAAAAGAAGATTCCCTCTTCTAAGGTCCAGAAAATATTTTCAACAAAATTGTGGAAGAAAATTTCCCCAAGTTAAAGGTGAGACCTATAAGCATACAAGAAGCCTACAAAACACCTAATAAATTAGACCTGAAAAAAATCTTTTTGCCAAATAATAATAAAAACAGTAAGTATACAGAACAACAACAACAAAAATACTAAAAGCTGCAAGGGAAAAAGGCCAAGTAATGTATAATGGCAAACCCATCAGAATCACACCTGACTTTTCAACAGAAATTATGAAATCCAGAAGGGCCTAGATAGATCTAATGCAGACTCTAATAGAACACAGATGTCAGCCCAGGCAACTATACCCAGCAAAACTCTCAGTCATCATACATGGAGAAAAAAAGATATTCAACAATAAATACAAATATAAACAATACCTACACACAAATCCCGGGTTACAGAAAATTCTAAAAGGAAAAATACAACCCAGAAAGCTAACTACAGTCAGGAAAACACAGGAAATAAATAATCTCACTACATAAAACTAAAAGTAGCCAAGCACACAAACACACTACCAAAATGAACATCAAAATCAAAGGATCTAACAGCTACTGGTCATTAATCTCTCTCCACATAAATGAACTCAACTCTCAAATAAAAAGACACAGTCTAACAGAATGGATGTGTTATCAAGAAACAACAATCTGTTGCATACAAGAAACACACCTCAGTCACAAAGTTCTAATAAAATAGACTTTCAAACAAAATTAATTAAAAGAGATGGGGAAAGGAAAATTTCACCAAGAAGAAATCACAATTCTGAACATCTATGCCCCAAATACAAGAGCACCCACATTTGTAAAACAAATATTAATAAAATTGAAACAATTTTATCAAAACAAAGAATTTACCTTCTTCTCAGCACCACATGGAACCTTCTCCAAAACAGACCTTAGCTGGTCACAAAACAAGCCTAAACAGATAAAAGAATATTGAAATAATCTGTTGTATCCTATCTGACAACCATGTACTAAAGTTGGAGCTGAACAAAAACAGTAATAGCAAAAAGCCCGGGAACTCCCACACCTGATAAACACCTTCAGCAAATAGCTGGATACAAAGTTAACTCAAAACATCAGCAGCCCTCCTACATATAGAAGACAAATGGGTTGAGGATGAAATTACAGAAACAAAACCCTTCACAATAGCCACAAAGGACATGAAGTTCCTTGGTGTGACTCTAAACAAGCAAGTCAAACACTTATATGAAAATAAGTTACAGTCTCTGAAGAAAGAATTAGAAGAAGATATGAGAAGATAGAAAGATCAGCCATGCTCATGGGTTGGCAGGATTAACATATAAAAATAGCCATCTTACCAAAAGTAATATACAGAGTCAATGCAATTCCCATCAAAATACCGACAAATTCTTTACAAACCTTGAAAATTCTATACTTCTTATGGAATAACAAGAAACCCATAATAGCTAAAACAGTCCTCTACAATAAAAGATCTTCTATAAGTATCTCCATCTTTGATCTCAAGGTGTACTATAGAGAAACAGTACTAAAACTGCCTGGTACTGGCATAGAAAGAAACTGGTTGATTAATGGAATCCAATAGAAGACCCAGAAATAAATTCACACACTACCTGAATTTTTACCAAGATGCCAAAGTCATACAATGGTAAAAAGACTGCATCTTCAACAAATATTGCTGATCTATGTGGATATCTACACAAAGAACAATGAAAATAGATCCATAATTATCACCGTGCATAAAACTAAAGTCCAAGTGGATCAAAGAACTCATCATTAAACCAGACATGCTAAACTTGTTAGAACAAAAAGTGTAGAAGGGCCTTGAACTCATTGGCACAGGAGACAACTTCTTGAACAGGCACCAACAACACAGGCTCTAAGATCAACATCAATAAATGAGACCTCATAAGACTGAAAAACTTCTGTAAAACAAAGGACAATGTCATCAAAACAAAACAGTCTATAGATTGGGAAAGGATCTTGAGCCATCCTATCTGACAGAGGGCTAATATCCAGAATATATGAAGAACTCAAGAAGTTAAACAGCAACAAATCAAGTAATAAAATTATAAAATAGGGTAGAGAGCTAAACAAAGAATTCTCAATAGAGGAATATTGAATGGCAGAGAAACACTTAAAGAAATGTTCAACATCTGTAGTCATTATGGAAATGCAAAACAAAATGATCCTGAAATTTCACCTTACACCTATCAGAATAGCTATGATCAAATACTCAAGTTAGAACACATGCTGGAAAAGTTGTGGAGAAAGGGGAACCCTCCTCTATTGCTGGTGGGAATGTAAACTGGTACAAGCACTTTGGAAATCAATCTGGCACTTTCTCAGACAATTAGGAATAGTGCTAACTCAAGATACAGCTATACCACTCCTAGGCATATATCCAAAAGACGCTCAAGTACACAACAAGGATATTCTCTGCCCATGTTTGTAGCAGCTTTATTCATAACAGCCAGAATCTGGAAATAACCCAGTTGTCCCTCAATGGAGGAATGGGTACTGAAATTGTGCTACATTTACACAATGGAATACTACTCAGCAATTAAAAATAAGAAAAACATGAAACTTGGAGGCAAATGGTGAGGACTAAAAAAGATCATCCTGAGTGAGGTATCCCAGAAGCAGAAAAACACACAGGGTATATACTCACTTATAAGTGGATATGAGACACAAGATATAGGTTAATCCTACTAAAATTTGTACACCCTCAAATAGGAGGACCTTGGGTAAGATGTTCAGTCTTCATTCAAAAAGGCAAAATGAATAAACATCAGAAGAAGGTGAAAGCAAGGAATGAGACAGGAGCCTGCCACAGAGAGCCCCTGAAATACTCTACTAGCAGGGCGGTAAAGTGGATGCTGAGGCTCATAGCCAAACTTTGGGCAGAATGCAGGAAATCTTACGACAAAAGGGAAAGATAGAAAGACCTGGAAGTGTCTGGAACTCCACAAGGAAAACAACGGAACAAAAAATTCTGGGCCTAGCGGTCCTTTCTTAAACTGTACTCCAACAAAGGACCCTTCATGGAGAAAGCTAGAATCTCTGCACAGATGTAGGCTGTGGCACGTCAGTCTTCTAAATGGCTTCCAAGTAAGGGGAACAGGGTCTGTCTCTGATATGAACTCAGTGGTTGGCTCTTTGATCACCTACCCCTGAGGGCTGAGCAGGCTTACAGGGTCACAGAGGAAGAGTATGAAAGACAGTCCTGATGAGAACTGATAGGATACGGTCAGATGGGACTGGAGTAGGTGTTCTCCTATCAGTGGACTGGTGAATGCTAATGGGAGGATATGAGGAAGGGAGTGCAGGATTGGAAGAGGATGAGGGTGAGGCTACAGCTGGTAAACAAAATGAATAAATTGTAATAAATAAAAAATTATATGAAAATTTTGTTAAAAATGAAAAAAATAGGTGGACAAGAATATAACTAGATTACATGATAATTACATGGGTTCCACATCGCATTTATTTTTATTGGTTTTTAAACTTTTAAAAATACTTGAGGCGGGACAAGATGGTGACGGCAGGAGAACACTGCCTCTGAGGAGCAGGACAACATTTTCCATACAGTGACCAAGAGATTGAACTCTGGGCCCTAAAACAACAGTGATCATGTTTCCCAGGTGAGAGGAAACCCCCACAGCGTGGGAATCAGTCGGGATCACTCTCAGTCCACAAAGCCAGAACCCAGAAGAGATCCCGGGTCACACAGGCACTAGGACACCAAACCAGAGCCACAAGCCTGCTTATCCTGATCACCTTTCAAGGCTGAACAGTAGGCACAAATACAACAGAGACTGGGAGTCCCCGTCGCAAGAAAAACCCATGGGGAAGGAAGGCAGTGGGACTGGCCATGCATCAACCAGTTTTTACCTGGAAAAAGTCTCACAGACCTGCAGGTATGAACCACCATCACTGAACCCAGTGAGTGGCTGCATGTCCAGCTCTCTGGCACAGACAGAGCAGTGCACCCCAATGCAACAGAGACTGGGAGTCCCTGTCGCGAGTAAACCCCACAGGGAAGGAAGGAAACAGGGATCCGAATTAGGTCATCAAGTATATCTCTGTGAAAGGTACGACAGACTAGTGGGCTGAATCGCACACCAACAGCCCAGAGACCTGCTTTGTACCAACTACTCCTCACAGACAGAACTGTGCGTCCCAAACACCAGAGACTTGGAGTCACTGTCTGGAGAAAACCTCACAGGAAACGAAGCAAAAGGGATGGACTTAAGCCACCCAATATATCCCCAGAAAATGTCCCATAGACTGGCCCAACCCAGAGACCTGCTGTGCACCATATAGCCTGCTGTTACCAGGAGAGCAGTACTCACCCACCACAGATTACCGCTTGGGTACTAGCACACAGAGCCACAACCTCAGACCTACAAAAGCCCGGGATCCCCGAGATCAACCCCCAGATACTGCTCCAAGAAGCAACCAGTCATCCCTAAAAAACTGACCAAACCAAGGGACACACAGGTTACAGCAGCAGTTCACTAAATTTACAGCAAGAAACCCAGAAGCAGGGCAGATGTCTCCAGGACTTCTCGGAGTGAAAGGGGAGCCCTCTCAACTAACAAGTACCACAGTTACCACTCAGGTCTCTATGCCTGAGGTGAACTGTGGCAATCCTGAAAAACACCAGCCACACAGTGACTATACCCAAAAAGCTGAAGAGGCTTCCTTCAGAAAAAACCATCTTCCTGCCAAGGGGATTCTCTCTACCACACGATTCCAGGAACCACCAGAAACTAACTGCAAACACCTAAGATAGCCCAATGGGTAGAGGCCAGAGTAAAAGCTCAACCAACAAAAGCCAGAGGAATATGGCATCTCCAGAACCACGTTATCCAGGGGAAGAACACATAAATGGTATCATCCACCATGATATCATCCACAAAGATAGCCATTACCTGAGAATAAAGGGTTGGAAGTTGGCGTTCCAAGCAAATGGACCCAAGAAACAAGCAGGAGTAGCCATTCTAATATCTGATAAAATAGACTTTCAAACAAAATTAATAAAATAAGATGGGGAAGGAAACTTCATACTCATCAAGATAAATTCTACCAGGAAGAATCGCAATCCTGAACATCTATGCCCCAAATAAAATGGCTCCCACATTTGTAAAAGAAACATTGATAAAACTTAAACCACACATATATCCCCGCACATTAATAGTGGGAGACTTCAAAACCCCACTCTCAACAAAAGACAGGTCAACAAAACAGAAATTAAACAAAGAAACAATGTCGCTGACAGAGGTCATTGATCAACTGGACCTAACAGACATTTACAGAACCTTACACCCAAACACAAAAGAATTTACCTTCTTCTCAGCACCTCATGGAACCTTCTCCAAAACAGACTACATAGTGTGTCACAAAGTGAGCCTCAACAGATACAAGAAGATTGAAATAATCCCTTGTATCCTATCTGATCACCATGGAATAAAGCTGGATCTCAACAATAACAGAAATAGCAAAAAGCCTACACACATGGAAATTGAATAACTTGCTATTAAATGACAGCTGGGTCAGGGAAGAAATAAAGAAAGAAATTAAAGTCTTCCTAGAATTCAATGAAAATGATGACACAACATACCCAAACTTGTGGGACACAATGAAAGCAGTATTAAGAGGAAAGTTCATAGCACTAAGTGCCTTCAAGAAGAAATTTGACACAGCTCATTCAAGCAACTTAATGGCTCACCTGAAAAGCCTAGGAAAAAAGAAGCAGACACACCAAAAAGGAGTAGATGGCTGGAAACTCAGGGCTGAAATCAATCAATTAGAAACAAATAAAACAATTCAGAGAATCAAAGAAACCAAGAGCTGGTTTTTGAGAAAATTAATAAGATAGACATACTCTTAGCCAAGCTAACTAAAAGGCAGAGAGACACTATCCAAATCAACAAAATCAGAAAGGAAAAGAGGGACAAAACTACAGACACTGAGGAAATCCAAACAATCATTAGGACTTCAATGTCTATATACTTCAAAAGTCTATATGCCACAAAATTTGAAAATCAAAATGAAATGGACAGTTTTCTTAATCAATTTAACTTTCCAAAGCTGAATCAGGACCAGGTAAATCAATTAAATAGTTCTATATCCCCCAAGGTAATAGAAGTGGTCATTGAAAGTTGCCCATCCAAAAAAAAAAAAAAAAAAGCCCAGGACCAGATAGTTTCAACACAGAATTCTACCAGACCTTCAAAGAAAAGCTAACTCCAATTCTCTTCAAACTGTTCCACAAAATAGAACAAGAAAAAACACTAGCAAACTCATTCTATGAAGCCACAGTCACCTTAGTACCTAAACCTCACAAAGACCCAACAATCAACGAGAAATTCAGGCCAATCTCCCTTATGAACATTGATGCAAAAATACTCAACAAAATACTTGCAAACCAAATAGAAGATCACATCAAAGATATCATCCACTATGACCAAGTAGGCTGCATCCCAGGTATGCAGGAGTGGTTCATTATACATAAATCCATCAATGTGATCCACCATAGTAACAAACTGAAAGAAAAAAAACCACATGATAATCTCCTCAGATGCTGAAAAAGCATTTGATAAAATCCAACATCCATTCATGTTTAAAGTATTGGAGAGATCAGGGATACAAGGCACATATCTAAACATAATAAAGGCGATATACAGCAAGCCTATAGTCAACATCAAACTGAATGGAGAGAAACTTAAAGCAATCCCACTGAAATCAGGGACAAGACAAGGCTGCCCACTTTCTCCATATCTCTTCATCATAGTTCTGGACATCCTTGCTAGAGCAGTAAGACAGTTGAAAGAGATCAAGGAAATACAAATTGGAAATGAAGAAGTCAAATTCTCACTATTTGCAGATGATATGATAGTATACCTGAGTGACCCCAAAAATTCTACCAGGGAACTCCTACAGCTGATAAACACCTTCAGCAAAGTGGCCGGATACAAAATTAACTAAAAAAAAAAAAAATCAGTAGCTGTCTTGTATGTAAAACACAAAAGGGCTGAAAAAGAAATTAGGAAAACAACACCCTTCACAATAGCCACAAATGACATAAAGTACCTTGGAGTAACCCTAACTAAGGAAGTCAAAGACTTGCTTGAAAAAAATTTCAAGTCTCAGAAGAAAGAACTAGAAGATATCAGAAGTTGAAAGATAACCCATGCTCATAGCTTGGCAGGATTAACATAGTAAAAATGGCCATTTTACCAAAAGCAATCTACACATTCAATGCAATCCCCATCAAATTACCAACACAATTCTTTACAGACATGAAAAGACAAATCCTCAACTTCATATGGAATAACAAGAAACGCAGAATTGCTAAAGCAATCCTCTACAATAAAAGATCTTCTGGAGGTATCTCCATCTCTGATCTTAAGCTGTACTATAGAGCAACAGTTATAAAAACTGCATGGTACTGGCATAGAAACAGAATGGTGGATCAATAGAACTGAACAGAAGACCCAGAAATAAACCCACACAGTTATGGACACCTGATCTTTGACAAAGAGGCCAAAACCATACAATGGAATAAAGATAGCATCTTCAGCAAATGGTGTTGGTCTAACTGGATGTCTACATGTAGAAAAATGAATATAGATCCATACATATCACCCTGCACAAAACTAAAGTCCAAGTGGATCAAAGACCTCAACAGAAAACCAGACACATGAAATTGTTTAGAAGAAAAAGTGGAGAATACCCTAGAACTCCGTGGCACAGGAGACAACTTCCTGAACAGAAAACCCACAGCACAGGCTCTAAGAATAACAATCAATAAGTGGGACCTCATGAAATTGAAAGGCTTCTGTAAAGCAATCTCATGGTGGCTCATAACCACCTATAATGATATCTTTTATCCTTCTCTGGTCTACTGGCACATATGCAGGCAGAATACTGTATAATTAATCAATTAATTAATTGAACAAACCCCCCAAACTAAAGGTGTATTACTGGAAGAGGATGAGAATGTTTCTCATGCTTATGGATCAGTAAGAATAATATTCTGAAATTGTCTGTCATACTGAAAGTAATTTATAGGTCTAATGCCATCTCCATCAAAATTTCATAAGAAAACTTATTCAAATGTGGAATCTTACTGTACATATTAACCATAGACAAAGTTACTGTTGTTATTCACTGTAGATAGTAGTAGATAGACCACACAAATGAACTGAATGGTAGTTTTGGAGACTTTTTTTCATATTGCTTCACTTGGGCTATTTTTCTGTTATTTTATTTTTCTTATTGGTCTTTTGTTTTATATTATGTTTTCCCACTTCATTTGTTTATGGTTTAGTTTAGTTTGTTTGTGTGCACAGGTGTGCATTAATGCATGTATTTGTGCATGCATTTTGTGTATGTGTGGTATGTGCTGTATTTTCCTCTTTTTTCATTTTTTTGGTTGCTTGTGTTGTTCACCAGCTTGTTTTCTAAAGCTATAGAAACAAAGGGCAAGGAGATAAGTCTGTGGGGATGTAGGAAGAATCTTTGAAGATTTGGGGTGGGAAAACTGAGATTAGAATGTTGTATATAAATTTTTCTCAATTAAATAAAAAATAGACAACCATCCAAAGACCATTTAGTACAATGATAAATTATATTTATGTTATTATTATCATCAATAGAATAAAACACTAGTTTTGAAACCTAGTTTTAAATGTATTTGCCTGATTGACCAGTAGTGGAAAATTCATTTTCTATATTTTACATAACTGTTTACATTCAGTTGATATTCTTCTTTGAAGTAAAGTTCAAGTTGTTTTTTTTATTATGAAAAATACATAGACATAACATGGTAATATCATTATGAATCTGAGGTTGTAACATACTTAGTACTATTTTCAAGGGCAAAACAACCTATTGAGATATATCTTTAAATGTGTACTTTCCATTCTGTCCAAAACCAGTACCACACTTTATAAAAACAATCAAATGGCTTTCATGCAACATCCCAGATCTGTGTTGACAAACAACCAGTCTACATAGAAAAGATAGGTTGCTTTAGTAACTGTGGTCTACAGTGAATACATAATGACTCTGAAAACATTTCTGAAGATCTGTAGGATGCTGGTGATATCTCATTGCAATATGAGAGATATTGTTGAGGTGTGAGAAAAGAAAAGTTTCCCATTCAATAACAGATAAGTCATTGTTTATTGTTGCCATTGTATTGACCTCCATTTAACAACAACTACAACAGCTGGTCAGTGAAAGAACAGTATCAGGACCATTGAAGGATGCAGAGATATAATGCCATTTGGCAGGCTGCCTATATATCTGAGATAAAATAAGCTTGGAAACTGGATGCTTTAGCAGCTGTCCAGACAAAAGATATGTTCAGATAGTTAACAACTGATAATTAAAAACTCTAGTAATACTTGACAAAAGAAAAGTAGATAACAAATGGGATTGCAAATATTAGGAGACATTGATACTAAGGTTTGGGAAATAGATTTTTAAAAATTATTTTATTTATTACAATTTATTCACTTTGTATTCCAGCTGTATCCCTCTCCCTAATCCCCCCCCTAATCCCACCATCCCTCCCTTTTCTCCTCCCTTGCCCTTTCCACAATTCCTTGATAGGAGAGGTCCTCCTCCCCATCCATCTGACCCTAGCTTATGAGGTCTCATCAGGACTATCGTTCATAGTCTTCCTCTGTGGACTGGTAGAGCTGTCTCCCCCCCCCCATGGGGAGGTGATCAAAGAGCCAGACATTGAGTTCATGTCAGATACAGTCCTTGCTCTCCTTACTATGAAACCCACTTGGACACTGAGCTGCCATGGCTACATCTGTGCAGAGGTTCTAGGTTATTTTCATGAATGGTCCTTAGTTGTAGTGTGAGTCTAAGAAAAGACTCCTGTGGCCAGATTTTTTTGGTTCTGTTGCTCTCCTTGTGTAGCTCCAGTCCCCACACGGTCTTTCTGTTTTTCCCTTCTTTCATAAGATTCCCTGCACTCTGCCCAAAGATTGGTTATGAGTCTTAGCATCTGCTTTAATGTGCTGCTGGATAGAGTCAGAGGTCTTCAGTGGTAGGCCCCTGTCTTGTTCCTTGTTTTCATCCTCTTCTGATGTCTATCCCATTTGTCTTTCTGATTGTGGGTTGAGCATCTTACTCAGGGTCCTCCTTCTTGCTTAGTTTTTTTAGATGCACAAATTTTGGTATGATTATCCTATATTATATGTCTAATATAATATAAGTGAGTATATACCATGTTTGTCTTTCTGCTTCTGGGATAGCTCACTCAGGATGATCTTTTCTAGTTCCCACCATTTGCCTCCAAATATGATTTTCTTGTTTTTAATTGCTGAGTAATTAAAAACACAATTTCATTGTGTAAATACATCACAACTTCTGTATCCATTCCTTCGTTGAAGGACATTGAGGTTGTTTCCAGTTTCTGGCCATTACGAATAAAGCTGCTATGAATATGGTTGAGCAAATATCCTTGTTCCAGAATATATGAAGAACTCAAGAATTTAAACAGCAACAAATCAAGTAATCTAATTAAAAGTGGGAGATAAATTTTTAAAGAAATTTAAAATAATATGAGACTGTCATCTCAAGCCTTTGAGAAAGATTTTCAGTAAGATTAGGTTAAAGCTCTATCATGTAAAAATTATTCCTTAGAAGTCATTTCATTGACTTATGGAAGGGAGCAGGGGGAGTGTCAGGGATGCCATATTAGGATCTACCTTAGGACTCTGAGCCATTCAACTTCTATTTCTTTCAGGCAGTGTCAGGAACAGGCTCCTTTTTGTGGCATGGCCTTCAAGTTAGATCAGTTATTATAAAATTTTGCTATATTAATAGCCCAATTGCCATAATATAGGGGTCTTCTGACAGCTGACAGGAGTAGATGCAGAAACCCACAGACAAACATTAAATAGAGTGTAGGGGATCCCATTGAAGAGAGAGGAGGATGAATTGCAGGAGTTAGTGAGTTTGAGAAAACCAGGAGAACATATCCATGGAATCAATTAAAGAGGACTCATAGGGGCTCACAGAGACTGAATCAGTAATCACTGACACTACATGGGTCTACATCAGATCCTCTGATATATATTATGGTTCTTTGGCCTGGGATACTTGTGGTGCTACCAAAAGTGGGAGTAGTGTTATCTCTGACTCATATGCTGGCCGTTGGTCTGCCTTTTTTTTCCATTTTTTGCGTTAACCAGCTTTGGATATAAGGGTTAGTGTCTTGTTAGTGTCTTGTTTTGCCATGATCCCTGTGAGGCCCCTTATTTCCTGAAGGAAAATGAAAAAGCAGTGGACCTAGGGGACAGAACAAGTTGGGAGGGGGAAAGGAAATATTGGAGAAAGTTGATGATGCCCTCAGGTTGTATTGTATGAGAGAAGACTAAATAAAAGAAATTAAAGAATAATTCATGCACTGAATAGCCATATTATACCTTTTAGATTTTTATTCATTAGAGATTAGTCCTAATGTCACCACTTAATCAATGTTTTGTCAATATTCCATTGATTTTTTTCTAATCATTTTCCATATACACCTTTTCAATGAAATAAATGCCATGAAAAGGCAAAAATTAGAATAATAGGAATTGATGAAAAAGAAGATTCCAGGTTCCAAGTTCCAAAAAATGTTTTCAAGGAAATCATAGAAGAAAAATTTCCCAACTTAAAGAAAGAGATGTCCATAAACATACAAGAGGCCTACAGAGCACCAAAGAGACTAGACCAAAAAAGAAACTCCTCACATCACCTCATAGTCAAAACACTGAATCTACAGAACAAAGAAAAGATAATAAAATCAGCAAGGGAAAAAGTAACATATATAGGTAGACCTATCAGAATCAAAACAGAATTCTCATCAGAAACTATGAAAGCCAGAAGGGGCCAGGCAGATGTCATGCAGACTTTAAGGGATCAGAGATGCCAACCCAAAGTACTATACTCAGCAAAGTTTTAAATCAACATATATGGAGAAAACAAAATATTCCATGACAAAACTAAATTTAAGCAATATAGACACAGCAAACCAGACCTACAGAAGATACCAGAAGAAAAATTCCAATACAATGAAAACAACACAAAGAAAACACAGGATACAGATAATTTCCCAATAAAATTTAAAAGAAAACAAGCAATGAATCACAGTAAGACCACCAACTCCACAATAAAAGAAACTAACATTCATTAGTCACTATTATCTATCAACATCAATGGACTTGATGCTCCAATAAAAAGACACAGACTAACAGAGTGGTTGTAGAAACAAGATTCAACATTTTGCTGCATCCAAGTAACACACCTCTGCAAAGATAAACACTACCTCAGAGTAAAAAGCTAGAAAAATGTTTTTCAAGCAAATGGACCCATAAAACAAGCTGGAGTAGCTGTCCTAATATCTAATAAAGGAGACTTTAAATCAAAATTAATCAAAAAAAATGAGGAAGGTCACTTCATTGTCATCAAAAGAAAATTCCACCTGGAGGACATCACAATTTTGAACATCTATGCCCCAAATACAAGACCATCTACATTTGTAAATGAAACATTATTAAAGCTGAAACCACACACTGATCCCAACACCTTAATAGTGGGAGACTTCAACACTCCACTCTCAACAAGGGACAGATCATCCAAACAGAAGCTAAAGGGGGAAATAAAGCCACTCACAGAGGCCCTAAATCAAATGGACTTAAAAGATGTCTACAGAACTTTTCACCCAAATTCAAAAGAGTATACATTCTTTTCTGCACCTCATGGAACGTTTTCCAAAATAGACCATATAGTTGGTCACAAAGCAAGCCTCAGCAGATACAAGAAGATTGAAATAATCCCTTGTAACATATCTGACCACCAGGGAATAAAGCTGGACCACAATAGCAAAAGAAATAGCAAAAGCCTACACACACATGGAAACTGAACAACTAGAGACTCAAGGACAGCTGGATTATGGCAGAAATAAGGAAAGAAATTAAAGACTTCCTAGAATTCAATGAAAATGAAGGCACAACATACCCATACTTATAGGACCCATTGAAAGCAGTATTAAGAGGAAAGTTCATAGCACTAAGCGTCTTCAAGAAGAAATTTGAAACATTGCATAGAACTTAAAAGCTCACCTGAATGCCCTAGGAGAAAAAGAAACAGGAACACCCATGAGGAGTAGACAGCTAGAAATACTCAAGCTCAGATAAGAAACAAGCAAACAAACAAACAAACAAATGAAAAACCACAATCAATTAGTAACAAATAAAACAATTCAAAGAATCAATGAAACCAAGAACTGGTTCTTTGAAAAAAATCTACAAAATAAACAAAACCTTATCCAAACTAACTAAAAGGCAGAGAGAAACTGTCCAAATAGGCAAAATCAGAAATGAAAGAAGGGGACATAACAACAGACACTGAAGAAATCCAAAATATGATTAGGGCTTACTACAAAAGCCTATCATTTGAAATTTGAAAATCTAAAGGAAATGGACAATTTTCTTGAAAGATTCCACTTTCCAAAATTGAATCAAGATTAGGTAGGAAGATTGAATAATCCTATATCCCCCAAGGAAAGAGAAGCAGTCATCAAAAGTCTCCCTTCCAAAAAAAGCCCAGGGCCAGATGTTTTAGCGCAGAATTCTACCATATCTTCAGAGAAGATCTAACTCTAATTTTCTTTGAACTATTCCACAAAATAGAAACAGAAGAAACATTACCAAACTAATTCTTTGAAACCAAAATCACCTTGATACCTAAACCACACAAAGACTGAACCCAAAAAGAAAACTTCAGATCTAACTCTCTCTTGAAAATTGATGTAAAAATACTCAATAAAATACTGAAAAACTGAATCGAAGAACACTTAAAAGGTATCATCCACCATAACCAAGTAGGCTTCATCCCAGGCATGCAAGGGTGGTTCAAAACACGGAAATCCATCAACATAATCCACCATATAAACAATCTGAAAGAGGAAAACCACATGATCATCTCTTTAAATGCCCAAAAAGCATTTGACAAATTCCAATACTCATTCATGTTTAAAGCCTTGGAGAGATCAGGGATACAAGGCACATACCTAAACATAGTAAGGGTAATATACAGCAAGCCTATAAGCAACATCAAACTCAATGGAGAGAAACTTAAATCAATTTCACTGAATTCAGGGACAAGACAAGGTTGCCCACTCTCTTCATACCTCTTCAACATAGTACTTGAAGTCTTAGCTAGAGTAATAAGATCTCTAGAGGAGATCAAGAAGATACAAGTGGAAAGGAAGAATTCAAAGTATCACTATTTGCAGATGATATGATAGTATACATGAGCAACCCCAAATATTCAACCAGAAAACTCCTTCCACTGATAAACACCTTTAGCAAAGTGGCTGGATACAAAATTAACTCAAAAAAATCCAAATCCCTCCTGAATACCAAAGACAAAAGGGTTGTGAAAGAAATTAAGGAAACAACACAGTTCACAATATCCAATAATTACATAAAGTACGTTGGTGTGACTCTAACCAAACAAGTGAAATAACTGTTTGAAAAAAACTTGAAGTCTCTGAAGAAAGAAATTGAAGAGGATATCAGAAGATGGAAAGATCTCCGGTGCTCATGGATTGATAGGATTAACATAGTGAAAATATCCATCCAGCTGAAAACAATCTACATATTCAGTACAATTCCCACCAAATTGCCAACACAATTCTTTACAGACCTTGAAAGAAAAATTCTCAAGTTCATATGGAAAAACAAAAAATCCAGAATTGCCAGAATGACCCTGTACAACAACAGATAGTCTGGAGGTATCTCCATCCCTGATCTCAAGCTGTACCACAGAGCAATAGTAATAAAAAGGTATGGTATTGGCATAGAAACAGAATGATGGAACAATGGAACCAAATAGAAGACACAGCTTTAAACCCACACACCTATGGATACTGGATTTTTTGACAAAGAAGCCAAAACTATTCAATGAAAAAAAGACAGCATCTTCAACAAATGGTACTGGTCCAACTGGATGTCTACATGCAGAACAATGAAAATAGATTCATATTTATCATCCTGCACAAAACTAAAGCCCAAGTGGAAGTGGATCAAAGACCACAATATAAAACCAGACACACTAAATCAGTTAGAAGAAACACTGGGGAAGAGCCTAGAACTCATTGGCACAGGAGACAACTTCCTTAAAGAGGAGCACAGGCTGGAAGATCAACAATCAATAAATGGGACCTCATGAAACTAAAAAGCTTCTGTAAAGCAAAAGACACTGTCATCAGAACAAAATGACAGCCTATAGACTATGAAAGGATCTTCACCCTATATCTGACAGAGGGCTGATATCGGAATATATAAAGAACTAAAGAAGTTAAAAAGCAAAAAATCAAGCAATCCTATTAAATACTGGGGTATGGAGTTAAACAGAGAATTCTCTCTAGAGGAATGTAGAATGGCAGAGAAACACTTAAAAAATGTTCAAAATCCTTAGCCATCAGGAAGATGCAAGTCAAAACAACCCTGAGATTTCACCGTACACCCATCAAAATGGAAAGACTCTACCTAGCAGTGTATCAAAGCAGATATTAAGACTTGTAAGCAAACCTTCAGCAAATTGCAGGGAATCATATGAAAAAAGGGGGAGTATGGTAAGACCTGGAGAAGACAGGAGCTCCACAAGGAACAAATATATCAGGGCACAGGGGTCTTTCATGAGACTGTTTCTCCAAAGAAGGACCATGTATGGATATAACTTAGAACTCCTGCTCAAATATAGCCCATGGTAGCTCAGTATCCAAGTGGGTTCTCTACTAAGGGGAACAGGGACTATTTCTGACATGAACTCAATGGCGGGCTCTTTGATACCCCACCTCCTGAGGAAGGAGCAGCCTTGCTATGCCGCAGAAGAGGACATTGCAGCCAGTCCTGAAGATACCTGATAAGCTACGGTCAGATGGAAAGGGAGGAGGTCTTCCTCCATCATTAGACTTGGAAAGGGGCAGGGAGAAGATGAGGGAGGGAGGCTGGGATTGGGAGGGAATGAGGGAGGGTCTACAATGGGATACAAAGTAAATAACCTGTGATTAATATAAAAAATAAAAAAATAAACTCAAGTGACAACACATGCTGGAGAGGTTTCGGAGAAAGGGGAACCCTAGTCCACTGCTGCTGAGAATATAAACTTGTACAACCACTTTAGAAATCAATCTGGCGTTTTCTCAGACAATTAGGAATAGTACTTTTTCAAGATCTAGCTATACCACTCATAAGCATATATCCAAAAGATGCTCACGTATACAGCAAGGACATTTGCTCAAACATGTTAGTAGCAGCTTTCTTTGTAATAGTCAGAACCTGGAAAAAACCCAGTTGTCGCTCAGTGGAGGAATGGATAAAAAAAATTGTGCTACATTAGCACAATGGAATACTACTCAGCAATTGAAAACAAGGAAATCATGAAATTGGCAGGTAAATGGTGGGATCTGGAAAAGATCATCCTGAGTGAGCTATCCCAGAAGCAGAAAGACACACACAGTATATATTCATTTATAAGTGGATATTAGACCTATAAGATAGGATAAACATACTAAAATCTGTACACCTAAAGAAGTTAAACAAGAAGTAGGACCACGGTAAAATCCTCACTTTGAAAGACAAATGGCATGGGCATTGGATGCAGGAGAAACAAGAAACAGGACAGGAGCCTACTGCAGAGGGCCTCTGAAAGACTCTACCTAGCAGTAGAGTATCAAAGCAGATGCTGAGACTCATCACCAAACCTTGGCCAGAGTGAAGGGAATCATATGAAAGAAGGGGTAGTTAGTGTGATCTGGAGAGGACAGGAGCTCCACAAAGACCAAATTATCTTGGCACAGGGTCTTTTCTGAGATTGATTCTCCAACCAAGGACCATGTGTAGATATAACGTAGAAGCCCTGTTTAGACGTAGCCCATGACAGCTCAGTATCCAAGTGTGTATCCTAGTAAGGGGAACAGGGACTGTCTCTGACATGAACTCAATGGCTGGCTCTTTGATCCTGCCCCCCTCCCCCGAGGAAAAAGCAGCCTTACTAGGCCTCAGAGGAGGACATTGCTGCCAGTTCTGATGAGACCTGATAAGCTAGGTTCAGATGGAAGGAGAGGAGGAACTCCCCTATCAGTGGACTAGAGAAGGGGAGGAAGGAGTTGAAGGAGGGAGGGTGGGATTGGGAGGGAACGAGGGAGGGGGCTACAGCTGGGATACAAAATAAAGAAAAATGTAAATTAAAAAATAGTAAAAAAAAAAATAATATAACAAACAGCTTTGCTTACTCACATTTTGTGCCAGTATACTTGGTTTCTTTTTGTAGCAAAATACAAAATATTTATCACATAATTAAGCCAATATACTTATGTGAAGAAAAGAATATACACTAGTTATGCCTGCTATCTCACACAGAAAAACACACTTTCAAGTATTTAGTAAAATGTAATGTTCTTTTTGCTAAGTCGGAGGAAATTTAAATAGTAGCTTCAGGTTTCCTTAATTTTTCTAGTTAAAATATTTTATGGAGTATTATCCAGTTGTCAAAAATGGCATCGTGAAATCTGCCGGCAAACGCCTGGAACTAGAAAAAAAAATTATTCTGAGTGAGATAACCCAGAACTAGCTGGACAAAAATGGTATGTGCTCACTTATGCGAGTACATTAGCTGTAAAATATATGATAATCATGCTACAATTTACAGATCGAGAGAGACTAAGTTGCAAGAAAGGTTAAAGTGGGAACACATCGATCTCCCTGGGACTAGGATGGGGCAAGGGATGGGACACTACAGTGGAGATACCAAGTGAATAATGTGTAATAAACAAATAAATAAATGAATAAATAAATTTTTTGTTTAAAAATAAGCAATGCAGATGAAAATGTTATTTTCTCCAGGTTTTACATTACTATACATTTATTTAACTTACTGTATTACTATACCTCATAAATATATGTAATCAATGTAATTATTTAAAGGTAACTGAAAATTAAAACACAGAACTTAAATTTCAAAGAAATAAAAAACACATCATTAATAATTTTATGGTGATTTCATATAAAATAATATTTTATTATATTTCATTAAGAAGATGATTAATATAATTGAACAGCTACTATTTACTCTTTTAAGTTAGCTATTATGGAACAAAATTGTTTATGCTATTATTATTTAATTTCTTTTTTCTTTTTTTATTATTTTTTAATATTAGTTACAGTTTGTTTACTTTGTATCCCTGCTGTGTCCCTCTCCCTCATTCCCTCCCAATCCTATCCTCCCTCCCTCATCTCCTCCCTGCCCCTTTCCAAGTCCACTGATAGAGGAGGACCTCCTCCCCTTTCATCTGACCCTGTTTTATCAGGTATCTTCAGGACTGGCTGCAAAGTGCTCCTCTGTGGTCTAGCAGACCTGCTCCTCCCTTGGGCGGTGGGGAGGGTGAAAGAGCCAACCATTGAGTTCATGTCATAACAATCATGAACTTAATTCATAGCCCTGCCATTAACAATGCATTAATCATGAAGTATTTGTTAGGGACTATTGCATAGTATGTATAGTTTTTCAACCTTCTGGAAGGCAGTGTCTGTAATACAAAAAGCATAGTTGCATAATTATTTATAGACAGTTCAAAGAGAAAAATACTCAGTGAGAGAGAGGTATGTGTGGAGGAGTAGTGGTAGCAACTTTGAAAAAAAATCTCTTGTTTTACTCTATGGGCTTAGCCTTGCTAGACTGAGTTTGACCTTTGAAGTTGAAGGCAGGAAACACAAGGTAGCTGGAAGGAGCTTGGCCAACTTTAGAAATCTAGGGTGCCAGTGGCTACTTAGCATTACAGGCAACAAAAGTTTGAGGTAGAATGTGGTGAGGTCTAGAGCAAAGAAGGAGGAAAGCTCACAGAACACATTTTGAACCTTAAACTTGAGTTAAGGACAGTAGATTATCACATCAGAAATATGGAAAGAAACTGGCAAGTTTTAATATTTTTCCTTTTTCCTCTAACGGTTGTGCATTCAGTGTTTTCTCACATTAGGTTCATTATTCCCAGTCTCTTCGGCACAGGTATAAGGAAAGGCCTGCCGCTCTTAGACAACACAGTGCTCTAGGTGCTCTGTGGCTAACAAAGTCCACAAACTTCATGTCTCTTCCCAGGTGCGGGAACTGTGGCCCTTTCTCTGGGCTTGTCCTGCCTGGTTCTAATTCTACTTTAATACCACTATGGGAATCTACAACTAGATGAGAATAGATGTTTTGAATCCATTATTCCTGTGAGTTTTCTAATTGGAAGATTTTTAATTAATTCTTCAACCTAATTGCTTTTACAGATCTATTTATTTATTTCATTCCAGTTTAATTTCTGTAGATCAAACTCATCTAGAAACACATCATTATTTTTATTATTTAGATCTTTTAATTTTTGGATAGTTAAATTTTAAGAAAGTCTTCAAATCTCTGAAATTCCTTAGTATCTGTTGCAACATCTCTATTTTTATCTATAATCTATTAAAATTTAGAACTTGTCTTTTTCTTTTATTCATTTTTTTGAGAGAGTAAGGGTTTGTCATTGTTATTTATCACTTTAAGAACAATCTCTATTCTTTTATTTATTATATTTTTGTATTTTCTTTTTTCTATTTATTTAATTTCTGATGTGTTTATCATTATGTATCACCACTTACAGATTTTGGAATTGGTGTGTTTTTGGTTTTCTAACATCTTGAAGTTTTGCATTACATTGACTGTTTGAGATATCTCCTTTTTTTTTAAACATGTACTTAGGGTTATAAATTTATTTCTTATGACTACCTTCATTATATACTGCACGTTTATATATGTTGGGTCATTATCACTTAATTCTAGCAACATATTTCTTTATTTATACAATGATCCATTTATTATCCAACAGTGTGTTGTTCAATCCTGATAAGTTTATATATTTTCTGTAGTTTCTCTTTCTGTCTGTTTCTAGTTTTATTACATTATGGTCAGAGAGAATGTAAGTGCTACTTGAGTCTATCTTAGTTCTTGATACTTGTTTTATGTTCTAACATGTGATGTATTTTATAGAAGATTCAATGGGTTGATGAAAAAGAAATTCCGTTCTTAAATATTTGGGTGGAATGTTCTGAAGTTATCTGTTAGGTACGTTTGAACTTTGATATTATTTGATTTCTTTATCTTTATTCATTTTTGTACAGTTGGTTTTACTAATGTTGAGAATAGGGTACTGAAAGCACACACTGTTACTATGCTCAAAGCAATCTGTGAATTTTTTAATCTAGTCTTGTTAGCTCTGTGAAAATGGATGAGCTGAGTCTGTACTGGGGGTGTATTTATTTAGAGACGCAATTTCCTCTGTATAGATTTATCCATTTGTTAGGATCAACTATTCATCTTTATGTCTTTGACAAGAATTATAGTTTGAGGTCTATTTTTCAAATATTGGAATAGCAAGGTCTGCATGTTTCCTGGTTCAGTTTGATTGAATTAGTTCTTCCCCACCCTTTCTCCCTAAGATAACATTATCTTTGGTGATAAGTACTGTTTCCTAGAGGCAGAAAAAGAGAACAGTTGTGTGTTCAAATCCAATCTGTTAGTTCCTGTCTTCATGGGTTAATTGAGACCATAGGTAGTCAGATATTATTGACAGGTAAGTATTTTATTGATTTTGTAGGATTTGGCACTTCCCAGGTTTTCTTTTGTTTAATGAATGCTGTAGCAAAGTTTAGGGCTTTTTTTTACCATCTTTATTTCTGTACTCCATTGAGTGTGATTATTTTTCTTCTTAGTATGAAATATTACTTCCAGTATTGTATTTCAGGCTCTGCTGGTGGTCATAAATTTCATTAGCCTACTTTTATCATGTAATGCATTTTCTTCACTGTATATTGATACAGATAGTATTGCTGGCTATATCAGAATGGGTGGACAGATTTTGTATTTCAGAATTTGAAAGATACTGGTCTAAGACCTTGTTGCTTACATGGTTTGGACTAAAAAGTCAGCAACTACTCAGATGAACTGTCTTTTGTATGTGGCATGGCATTCTCCTCTTAAGCTGTTGATATGCTATTTTTGTTTAATTTTAATATTTTAACTACCATATAAAGGTTTCTCTTCTGGTCTTGACTGCTTGTGTCCTGTGTGTCCCCAATCTAGACATGCTTCTGTTTCCCCAGACTTGGAAATTTTTCTCTATGATTTTTATTAAGAACGTTTCCAACACTTCTGTGTGGATGTAATTTCTTTTCTGTATAACACAAGCTTTAACTTTATTTGGAGCCTTAGAGAATATTTATATTTCATTTTCACATTTAGGAAAAATATCGTTGGTTTTGACTGAATGATCAGATTCCTCCATTTTACCTTTATATCCCAGTATCTCTTCATAAAATCAGTTCTATTGGTGACAATTTTCCCTGAACTTCATATTTGACCAAATGTGTTTTTCTCTTTCATCATCATTTCAGGACGAGTTTTCTTTAGCCTTTCTAATTTTTGTTGTTGTTGTAAATTGCAGTTTTATACCATGGCTGACTTCTTTATTTCATTCAGCTGTCTGTGTCTTTGAAAAACATTAACGTCCTGTGAATGATTTTTCTATATCCATAAATATTCGTTATAAATCTTCATTTAAGTTATTTTGGTCAGATGTTATTAGTACTGGCTTGGTTATTTTTGGAGTATACAGCCATATTGTTGTTACTTGTATATTCTGGCATCTGCCCTTCAGTTTTTAGATTGTTGGTTAAAATTTCTGCTTTTTCTTAACCTCTTAATTGAGGATGCTTCCTTTCTTTCAGTGTACAGAAGTTCAGCAGAGAGTAAGAATTAGTACAATTTTATGACTTTTCATCTCTTAAACTGGTGTTAAAGTACCAATTTGAATCTTCCAGCCACCCTGGTATGTAGAGTGCCATATGCAGAAACTGAGTCACTGTACTGTAGTTAACATACTTCAGCTTTGGAGCATCAAGAAACTACAAAACAGACACCTGTGAAGTACCAATTAGTTTACAGAGTAGAGAGACTCCAAAGATTCTCTCTATACTACTGTGTTATTATAAATGTGAAGAAAAAAAATCAATTAATGAGTGTGAATCTTACAATAAATTTTACATTGTTAGCTAGAAAGTATGGAAGAATGATTTAGGAGTGGGATTAATTGAGACAATGTAAAAATGTAAATAGGTATGTAGAAATTTGAGTTAACAGTAGAGTAAAAAGAGAAGATAAAAATGTGTGCTCAGATGTAGCAAACCAAGTTAGTTTCTGGACTTTAATGGATATGAGAAAAGAGCAAGGAAGGGGGAAGAGTAGTAAAAGAAAAAGAGAAAGCTAGTATGTAAATTACGAAAAGGTTTGAAGAGTAGGTGGTGTTAGCTTGCTGCAATGACCTCTTATACCACATAGATAAGATAGCTGTAGAAGAGGGAGAACTGTGTGAAGAGAATTAAAAAATCGTCCGATAAAATATAGCTGTGTAGAGCTAAAAGGAAATAAAAAAATAGTGATCATTGTCGTTGATTTCCTCTTTGTAAGATCCTTGCTTTGTTTTCTTGGTCCCGCTCTGAGCTGGACTCCATTGTTGCTTTTAAACAGTCCTTTCTTGTGTGGGCTCCCAGCTCTTCTCATGTATGGATTTTTTTTTTTTTTTTGATCCTGTTTGTGCCCTGTGAAGAAGCAAAGCGTTTCCAGCTATAGTTTTTGTGATACCACAGGGTAGGGAGCAGCTGGTGGCTGCAAAGGTGCCCAAAGCTCTATTCTAAGTTCATGTTTAGCTCTAGCAGCTTTGAGGCACTGATGATTGCCCTGGCAGCAGTCACTGTGAACCCGTTCTATGAAATCCCCACAGGTGGCAGCTTTTGTAGATTTCCTGGCAGAAGTCCTTCAGCCAAGTTTGCCTGGGGTAATACATCGTCTTCAACACTGAAACAGTGGCTGTATTCTTTTTAGCAATAGCAGCTTCAGTCCAAGGGTAGAAAAAGTTTTTGGGCTCCATGGAGGATGAGGCTTGTTGGTATATTGATCAACTCAGTTTTGGAACTGGGAAAGGAGTAGGTGCATTAGGGACCATCTGAGTCACTCTATCAGCCTTGCTGAGTTATTGCCTACAATCAAAAGGAAACAGTGTATCTATGTATAAACTGTAAGTATATAACTAATCACCTGTTAGTAACTGTGAAGCAAAATATTGTGCTAAGTTCTTCATAGAGGAGGTTTCAGTTATTGCATTAGACATTGATCAACAAGGAAAATAATTTAAAATGTCAAGATAGTCCAACATCCTCCTGACTGTGACTGCCACTGCAGAGTCTGGGTAAAACTTTGTGTGTGTGTGTGTGTGTGTGTGTGTGTGTGTGTGTGTGTGTGTGTGTGAAAAAGGGAGAGAGAATGAGAGTGAAAGAAGGAGAGAAAGAGAGAGAGTAAACAGACAGATGGACAAGTAGGACACCTAGATTATTTTTTTTGACAAAATGTAGTCTACTCCAAACAATCGTCCTAGTTATATAAAATATTTTGTTTTGAATAAAAACAAAGTTTCACATTGTAAAAACAACAAACAAACAAACAAAAACAATAGTATATTCTAGCTGTTTTTAGTTAACAGTCCCCGAAATAGTTGGTTTTAGTTTCTACTGAAATTTACACTTTAAAAAGCATAATTTATATTATCATTGGAAATTATAATGGTTAAATACCTCACTCACCTATTAAAGTTTTAGCCAGAAAATGCATATGTACTAGAAATAGATATGAAAAATTAATTACTTACAAAATACTCTAAATTGTCTAATGTCATTGTATTAATATTTTTATTACCCATATTTTGAAAGAAACTTCAGTGCCCTCTGGTCTTTTTCCTTTTTAACTACCATTACAAATAAGCATCATTCCAGCAGAATAACCATCCAGGGACAGGCTTGCTCAGCAGGTCGCCTGGACTTCCCACATAAGTATTCTTTCAGACTCTGTCTCTGACAAATATTAAGTGAAGCGTTACCCTGTTCTTCAGAGCTTCTTGTTTCATTATCTCTATGCTCATGCTTTGGAGAAAGAAATGTTACTCAATATTGTTTTATTCAGCCATAGAAGAAAAAGTTAAATCTTGAAAATTTCAGGAAAATAGGTGGAACTGGAAAATATTAAATAAGGCTATCCTGGCTCAGGATGAAATTGCCCTGTGTTTTTTTCTCATATGTTAACTTTGATTTTTAAAGTATGTGTATTAAAGTGATAATTTGAGTAGAGGCTAGAAAATGAAAAAAAAAAATAACCCTTGAGATAGGAATAACGTTTACTTAAAGGAGTAAGGTGGATAGAAAAGTAGAACAATGGGATATGAAAGTGGAAGGGATAAGAAGGTAGAAGGTTAGAAGGGTATTGCGTAGGAACCTGGAGAGTACTAGCATAAAACAGAAGGAGGGCAGTAGAGGTATGGGTGGGGATAACCAACCTAAGCAAGTATACATGAAGATGTTAGAAAGAAATTTGTTTCCTTGAAAGCTAATTTTTGAAAAGGGGTGTTAAGAGATGGCCGAATTGGTAAAAATGCTTGTTGAATGAGCACAAAGAACAGAGTTCAGATCCCCAGCACTTACAGAAAAAAAAATGCTAGAAAGTTCAGCCTATAATGCTAGCAGTGGTGCAGCTAACTAGACAGAACTATCCCTTGGGCTTGTGGTCAGCACGGTTAGCCTCTCTAGCTCCAGGTTCAGTGAAAGTTTTGGTTTGTTTGTTTGTTTTCTGTTTGTAGTAAGTCAGAAAGTGATGAAGTTGACTATTGCATTGTGTAGAGAGCTAAACTCTCATATCTTCTCCCAGAAGGTGACTCATGAGACTCAGGAAGTAAACAGGGAAAAACTTGAGATCTAGAAAGTTAATACTTACAAAACACATTAAGCATTAAACCCTCCCAGATGTTATGAGGTTGAGACATAGGAGCAGGTAAAATGATGGAAGTTAAAGGCATTTGATACCAAGTTTAATGAACTGAGTTTTTTCCTCAAGAATCTCTTACTACAGAAGAGAATCAGATTAGTCTAACTTGTGCCTCCTTCAGAGCTTCTCACCAAAGGGTGAAACAGGTAACTGTAGGCAGTACATACACACAGACACAGACACAGACACAGACACAGACACACACACACACACACACACACACACACACTGAGATGTTCTTCTCCAGTTGTTGCCAGCTTCTCCAAATGGCATTTGTTATTGTCTGCACTTTAAATTACGCTTAATTCTTTTAGTTCAAAATTAATTATCCAAACAGTGATTTTTTTTTCCTGCTCAAAATAATGAAGCTTTCCAGTGACTCGTTAGAAAGACGGTAGAATAAACAGTGCTTTTAAACCTTCCAAAATTATATGAACAACTTGATGCTGCAGTTTTTATATGCATATAATCTTCCATTTCACATCCAGAAAAGATAGTAAAATTATATTTTATAATTCCATTCTGTATTTATGTCAATAGGCTTATAGTAATATATTTTTTCATTCATTTACTCAACTTCTAGGAATAATTCCAAGAGTTAAACTAAATGATTTCTTTGATATCTGTGTTTCATGAATTTTTCTCTTCACATTATTTTGACTTGTTTTGAAGCAAATAAATTTCACTTCATATATTTAGCAATATAGAAATCATATAGAAATGTAAAAATTCACACACAAGAATTGCTTCACATTTTTTTTAGTTACCTCTTCCTAACCAGAACAAAATGTCATGTACTCTCTCTGCTTAAATAAATTGCAGCTGAATGCTTTTTTAATCCTACTGCTTAGGTTACTCCCTGCAAACTCTGCCCTTTGTTCCTTTTTGCTCTTTTATCCAGAGTAGTGTGTCAAGGGGCTAGATACAGAAAAATCTAGTAAAACACATCATCAAAAGGCTCTCTGAGAACTTAGTGACCTGCAGAAGTGTTACTTATGAAACTAATGACCTAAGAATGCCTTTAAACCAAAGAGCCATCTAGTACAGCAGAGAGAACCTGGAAATGAACATGTAAGCACTGATCCAGATGGGAAATTAAATATCACAACATATTAAAAGGAAAAAAAGGTATAATCGAATTAGAAATGTTTTACTGGGTCCAAATATTTAGTCTGAAAGCTAAGAAATTCAGCTTTCTTCTATCTTTCCTTCTTTCTTATGTCATTTCTTCCTTCCTTCTTCCTTTTTTTTCTTGCTTCAACAGTATTTGAAAGTTTCTTGGTTTCTTTCTCAGACTGGTTCATCCTATATGCAAATAAATTATAGTAATATATTGTCATCACAAGTCTAGTATCAGTTCATGCATATCATAACACTATGTTAATTAGGAAATTATTTGCTTGTTAGTGCAATGCATCTACCAAGAACATGAAAATAGTCTTTCTATATGTGAATGCATGCTGGTATCTACCACTAATATTAATAATTATTATTCCTAACAATAATAATAATTTCTATTCAAAATGATGATTTTTCATTCATTAGTTCTCAAAATGTTTGATTTTAAGGACATAATACATATTTTAAATTACAAATAAAACCATGGACTTTCCATTTTCCAAGCAATAAAATACTGACAAATTTTAAAGCAAAGTGACAAGATCAAAAGGAGATTTCCACAACATTTAGCTGAAGATTAAATCATAGATGAGGTTTTTATTAGTGTTTGCAATGACAGTTCTATTTTACTTGACAGGAAAAATTATTTTTGCTATGTTGTCCTTCTTTTAGAAGAGAAGGGCATAGCTGAAATTCACATAGTGAATTTGAACCTGCAAATTTCTTAGATCAAAACAACCATGAAAGCGCTCTGATTTATTTTTCTTCTTATTATTTTTAATTAATTCATTATTTATTTTTATTTTTATTAATTACAGTTTATTAACTTTGTATTATAGCTGTAGACCTTTATCTCTTTCCCCTCTCAAATCCACCATCCTTACGTCTTTTTTCTCCTATGCCTTTCCCCCAGTCCAATGATAGGGAAGGTCCTCCTCTCGTTCCATCTGACCCTAGTCTATCAGGTCTCATCAGAACTGGCTTCTTTGTCTTCCTCTGTGGACTAGTAAGGCTGCTCCCCCCTCAGGTGGAAGTGATTAACAAGCCAGCCCATGAGTTCCTGTCAGAGACTGTCCCATTTCCTATTATTGGAGAACCTTCTTGGACACTGAGCTGCCCTGAGCTACTTCTGTGCAGAGGTTCTAGGTTATTTCCACGCATGGTCTTTGTATGGAATATCAGTCTCAGAAAAGATCCCTGAGCCCAGATTTTTTGGTTCGGTTGCACCCCTTGTGGAGCTCCTGTTCCCTCCAGGTCTTTCTATCTCCCCTTTCTTTCAAAGATTCCTGCACTCTGTCCAAAGTTTGTCTATGAGTCTCAGCATATGCTTTGATACCCTGCTGGGTAGAGACTTTCAGAGGCCTTCTTTGATAGGCTCCTGATCTGTTCCCTGTTTTCTTCCCCTTCCAATATCCATCTCATTTACCTTTCTAAATGAAGATTGAGCATCTTACCCAGGGTCCTCCTTCTTGCTTAGCTTCCTTAGGTGTACATATATTAGTATGATTATCCTATATTATATGTCTAATATCCACTTACAAGTGAGTATATGTACCCTGTGTGTCTTTCTGCTTCTGGGGTACCTCACTCAGGATGACCTTTTCTAGATCCCACAATTTCCTGTAAATTTCATGTTGTCCTTGTTTTTAATTGCTGAGTAGTATTTTATTGTGTAAATGTACCACAATTTCTGTACCATTCCTTCGATGAGTGACATCTGGCTTGTTTCCAGGTTCTGGCTATTAAGAATAAAGTTGCTACGAACATGGCTGAACAAATGTCCTTGGTGTATACTTGAGAATCTTTGGATATACGCCTAGGAGTGGTATAGCTGGATCTTGAGGTACCACTATTCCTAATTGCCTGAGAAAGAGCTAGACTGAAGATTTCACCTTTCACCCATCAGAATGGCTAAGATCAAAAACTCAAGCGATAAAACATGCTGGAGAGGATGTGGAGAAAGAGGAATTCTACTCTTATTCATTTTTAAACAGAATGTTATCCCTAGCATGAAGTTCAAGAGATTACTGATGAGCAGTTCCAGTGCTGGAAGGGATCAGAAACTGATTATACCCTACTTAGTAATCACATACTATTCTACAACCTCTGCCTTCTGTTTACATAATGAGAAGGTTATTTATTTTTACCCCTAATATTATAATGAAATAAATATAAAATACTTTTGATTATGAAATTTGTGCTTCTCAGAAAGGCTTTATAAAGAGTTTCATCAAGTCTCAAAATTAAAACTAATTATAAATGAATTAGTTTCAGATTTGCTTCCTAATTCCTAAGGTTATTAGGGTTTCCTTTTTAACAGTGTTATTTCCATAAAATATTTAAACATTTTACTTTCTATATTTTGATGTCACTTATATGAAATAAACTCATATTTAGTGCAAAATAAGTTACTTAACAAAGAAAATTAATTTGTTTCCATGTTTCTTCTATCATGAATTTTTGATATTTGTTACTAAACATGCATGGTGTAACCACCACAGGTTCTGCTCTCACAGCCTGCTGGCTGAACTTGGTATTTACAGCTACACAATGCTATAACATAGGATAGCATTTACTTGTGCAGGCTTATATTTTTAAAAGCAGATAGTTTCATATTTTACAGTAATAGTAATTATACTATGAAAAGAAGTTTACTAATGTTTCTGCTCCACTTACTGTACAATTTGCCAGACACTTCTCAGACTCCTATAATAAAATGCAATAGAGTAGGCAGCTTCTCAACTACAGAAATGTCCCTCTCATAATTCTTAGGAATAGAAAGCCTGAGGTAAGGTGTCACTATTATTGGAGTATGAAGTTCTGAAGGAGACCTTAATATTTTAATTAAGTCTTAAATTTAAATTGTCTTTTTTTCAAGCTGTTTGTGTTTTTGCACAAACATTTGGCACCTAGTCTCCTAGTGTTACATCATTAATAGTGCTAAGAGTATCTTTCATACCTTTGTTAAGTAGACATTTGGAACTCTGCTGCTACATTAGGTTTTTGACCACTTAAATGATGAAATAATAAGAATAGATGAAAAAGAAGATTCCAGGCTTCAAAATCCAGAAAAATACTTTCAACAAAATCATAGAAGAAAATTTTCCCAACTTAAAGAAAGAGATGTCCATAAATATACAAGAGGCCTACAGAACACCAAATAGACTAGACCAGAAAGAAATTCTTCACATTACATCATAGTCAAAACACTAAATCTACAGAACAAAGAAAAGATATTAAAATCATCAAGGGAAAAAGGCCAACTAACATATAAAGGTAGACCTATAGAATCACACCAAACTTCTCAACAGAAACTATGAATGCCAGAAGGGACTGGGTAAATGTCATGCAGACTCTAAGGGACCACAGATGCCAACCCAAAGTACTATACCCAGCAAAGCTTTCAAACAACATAGAGAGAGGAAACAAAATATTAAATGACAAAACTAAACTTAAACAATATCGACACAGCAACACAGTCCTATAAAAGATACTAGAAGGATAACTCCAATCCAATGAAAACAATTACATCCAAGAAAACACAGGATATAGATAACTTCAAAAGAAAAATTAAGGTAAAGCAAGCATTGAAACACAATAACACTATCAACTCCACAATAAAAGAAACTTACATTCATTAGTCACTATTATTAACATAAAAGGAATCAACTCTCCAATAAAAAGACATGATCTAACATAATGGTTGCAGAAACAGGATCCAACATTCTGCTGCATCCAAGAAACACACCTCTGCAACAAAGATAAACACTACCTCACAGTAAAGGTCTAGAAAAAATGTTTTTCAACCAAATGGACCCAGAATACAAACTGGAGTAGCTATCCTAATAGCTAATAAAGTAGGCTTTCAACCAAAATTAATTAAAAAAATGAGGGGAAACTTTATTGTCATCAAACGAAAAATCTACCAGGAGGACATCACAATTCTGAACATCTATGTCCCAAATACAATAGCTTCTGCATTGGTAAATAAAACATTATTAAAGCTTAAATCACACATTGATCCCAATTCCTTAATGGTGGGAGACCTCCACACTCCATTCTCACCAAGAGATAGATCATCTAGACAGAAGCCAAATAGGGAAATAATGACATTTACAGAGGTCCTAAATGAAATGGACTTAATAGATGACTACAGAATTTTTGCCCAAACACAAAAAAGTATACATCCTTTTAAGCAACTCGTGGAAGCTTATCAAAAATTAACCATATAGTTGGCCACAAAGCAAGCCTAAACATATACAAGAAGATGGAAATAATCCCTTGATCCTATAAGACCAACATGGGCTAAAATGAGAAATCAACATTGACACAAATTTAAAAAGCCTACATACACTTGTAAACTAAACAACTCTCTACTCAATGACAGCTTGTTCAGGGAAGATATGAAAAAAAGAAATTAGAGACTTCCTGAAATTCAATGAAAATAAAGGCACAAAGTAGACAAACTTATGGGGCAGAATGAAAGCAGTGCTAAGAGGAAAATTCATAGCAATAAGTGACTCCAGAAAGTTGGAGCCATCTCATAAAAGCAACTTACAGGCACACCTATAAGCCTTAGGGAAAAAATACAGACACACCGAAGAGGAGTAGATAACTGAAAATAATCAGAGTCAGAGCTGAAATCAATGAATTAGAAACAAAAACCACAATACAAAAAATAATTGATACCAAACGCTTGTACTTTGAGAAAATCAACAAGATAGAAAAATACTTAGCCAAACTAACTAAAAGGCAGAGAGAAACTATCCAAATCAGCAAAATCAGACACAAAAATGGGGTCATAATAACAGACACTGAGGAAATCAAAACAATCATTAGGTCTTACTTCAAAAGTCTATATGCCACAAAATTTAAAAATCTAAATGAAATGAATAATTTTCTTGAGAGATTTCATTTACCCAAATTAAATCAAGATTAGGTAAATACATTGAATATTCCTATATTCCTGAAGGAAATAAAAAAAAATTCTCCCTTCAAAAAAATACCCAGGGCTAGAAGGTTTCAGTGCAGAATTATACTAGACTTTCAAAGAAGAGATAATTCCAATTATTTTCAAACTACCCCACAAAATAGAAATAGAAGAAACATTACCAACTTCATTTTATGAAGCTACAGTCACCTTGATACCTAAACCACACAAAGATGCAGCAGAAATAGAGAACTTCAGACCTATCTCTCTTTTGAACACTAATGCAAAAATACTCAATAAAATACTTGCAAACCAAATCCAAGAACACATAAAATATATCATCCACTATGACAAAGTAGTCTTCATCCCAGGCATGCAGAGGTGGTTCATTGTATGGAAATCCATCAATGCAATCTATTAAGTAAACAAACTGAATGAGAAAAGCCACATGATCATCTCTTTAGATGCTCAAAAAGTATTTGACAACACCCAACACCCATTCATGTTTAAAGTCTTGGAGAGATCAGGCATACAAGGCACATACATAAACATACTAAAGGCAATATACAGCAAGCCTATAGCTAACATCAAACTCAATGGAGAGAAACTTAAATCAATCCCACTGAAATCAGAGACAAGGCAAACCTGCTGAGCATTTCTATATCTCTTCAACATAGTACTTGAATTCTTAGCTAGAGCAATAAGACATCTAAAGAAGTTCAAGGGGATACATATTGGAAAAGAAGTCAAACTATCACTATTTGCAGATGATATGATAGTATGTATGAGTGATCCAAAAAAAAAATCTATTAGAGAACTCCTTCAGCTGATAAACACTTTTAGCAAAGTGGCTGGATACAAAATTAACTCAAAAAAAGAAATCAGTAGTCCTAATTTATACAAAAGACAAAGGGGCTGAGAAAGAAATTAGGGAAACTATACCCTTCACAATAGCCACAAATAGCATAAAATACCTTGGTGTGACTCCAACCAAGTCACACCTGATTGAAAGAAAAAAAAAAAAAAACAAACTTGAAGTCTCTGAAGAAAGAAATAAAAGAAGATATCAGAAGATGGAAAGATCTCCCATGCTCATGGATTGGAAGGATTAACAAAGTGAAAATGGCCATTCTGCTAAAAGTACTCCACAGATTCAGTGCAATTTCCTTCAAAATACCAACACAATTCTTTACAGACCTCAAAAGAACAATTCTCAACTTCATATGGATAAACAAAAAAACCCGAATTGCCAAAAAATGATACTGTACAACAGATCTTCTGCAAGTATCTCCATCCCTGATCTCAAGCTGTACTACAGAGCAATAGTAATAAAAAGACATAGAATTCACATAGAAACAGAATGGTAGATCACTGAAACCAAATGGAAGACCCATAAACACACCCACATATCTACGGATACTTGATTTTGACAAAGAAGCCAAAACCATACAATTGAAAAAAGACAGCATCTTCAACAAATAATGCTGGTCTAACTGGATGTCTACATGTAGAAAAATGCAAGTAGATCCATATTTGTCACCCAACCTAAAACTAAAGTCCAAATGGATCAAAGACCTCAACATAAAACCAGATACACTAAATCTGTTAAGATAAAAATTAGGGAATAGCCTTGAACTCATTGGCACAGGAGACAATTTCTTAAACAGAACAACTGCACAGTCTCTAAGATCAGCAATCAATAAATGGGATCTCATGAAACTGAAATGCCTCTGTAAAGCAAAGGACAATGTTTTCAGAACAAACTGAGAGACTACAGATAGGGAAAAGATCTTCACCCACTCTATATCTGACAGAAGACTAATATCTTGGTTATGTAAAGAACTTATGAAGTTAAACCCCAACAAACCAAGTAATCCAATTAAAAAACAGTGTACAGAGCTAAACAGAGAATTCTCTGTAGAAGAATATGGAATGGCAGTGAATTACTTATAAAGAATGCTTAATGCCCTTAGTCATCACGGGAATGCAAATCAAACTACCCAGAGATAACATCTTACAACCATCAGAATGGTTAAAATAAAAAAAAAAAACTTAAGTGACATCGGGGTTGTTTGCAGGTTCTGTCTATTATGAATAGAGGTGCTATGAACATGGTTGAGCAAATGTCGTTGTTGTGTACTTGCTTACTTTGGATATATGCCTAGGAATGGTATAGCTGGATCTTGAGGAAGTACTATTCCTAATTATCTGAGAAAGCCCCTGATGAGAATCCAAGCATTTACACAATGGAATGCTACTCAGCAATTAGAAGCAAGGAAATCATGAAATTTGCAGGCAAATAGTGGGATTTTGGAAAAATCATCCTGAGTGAGGTATCCCAGAAGCAGAAACACACACACACACACACACACACACACACACACACACACACACACACACGGTATATACTCACTTATAAATGGATAGGAGACATATAATACAGGGTAAACATACTAAAATATGCTCTCTTAAAGAAGCTAAGCAACTAGGAGGACCCTGAGTAAGATGATCAATCGTCACTCAGAAAAACAAATGGGATAAACATTGGGAGAAGGAGAAAACAGGAAACATTACAGGAGCCTATGACAGAGGTCCTCTGAAAGACTCTACCTGGTAGTATATCAAAGCAGATACTGAGAATCATAACCAAACTTTAGGTAGAATGCAGGGTATCTTATGAAATAAAGAGATAGAAAGACATGGAGTGGACAGGAGCTCCACAAGGAGAACAATAGAACCAAAATATCTGTGCCCAGAGGTATTTTCTGAGACTGATACTCCAACGGAAGTTTGTTCATGGTTATAACCTAGAAACTGTGCACAGATGTAACCCATGGCAGTTAAGTGTCCAAGTGGGTTCCCTAGAAAGGGGAGGAAAGACTGTCTCTGACATGAACTCAGTAGCTGGCTCTGTGTTCACCTCCCTCTAGGACAGAATAGCCTTGCCAGGCCACAGAGAAAGACAATGCAGCCAGTCCTGTTGAGACATGACAGGCTACGGTCAGATGGAAGGGGAGGAGGACCTCGTTTATCAGTGGACTTGGATAGGGGCATGGAAGGAGATGAGGGATGTAGGTAGGGTTTGAGAGGTAATGAGGCAAGGGGCTACAGCTCAGCTACAAAATGAATAAACTGTAATTGGTATAAACAAATAAAAATTTAAAATCTCAAGTGACAATACATGCTAGAGAGGATGTGGAGAAAGGGTAACACTCCTCCATCGCTGGTGGAAATGTAAACTTGTACAACCACTTTGGAAATCAATCTGTCACAATTAAGAATAGTAGCCCATTGCAGTTTAGTGTCCAAGTGGGTTACATAGTAATGGGAAGAGGGACTGCCTCTGACATAATCTTATTGGCCTGCTCTTTGATCACCTCCCCCTGAGGGGGGAGCAGCCTTACCAAGCCACAGAAGATGACAATGCAGCCACTCCTGATGAGACCTGATAGACTAGGATCAGAAGGAAGGAGAGGAGGTCCTTCCTTATCAGTGGACTTAGGGAGGGGATTGCATGAAGAAGGGGGAGGGACAGTGGGACTGGGAGGGGAGGAGGGAGGGGCTTATGGGGGGATACAAAGTGAATAAAGAGTAATTAATAAAATAAAATAACATTTCAAAGAAAGAATAGTGCTTCCTCAAGATCCAGCTCTACCATTCCTAGGTATATATTCAAAAGATGCTCAAGCACACAAGAACATTTGCTCATCCATGTTTATAGCAGGTTTATATATAATAGCCAGAACCTGGAAACAACCCAGACATCCTGCAACTGAGGAATGGATACAGAAATTGTAGTACATTTATACAATGGGATACTCCTGAGCAAGTAAAAGCAAGGAAATAATGAAATTTGCAGAAAAATGGTGGGATCTAGAAAAGATCATCCTGAGTGTGGTATCACAGAGGCAGAAAGACACACATGGTTTATACTCATTTATAAGTGGATATTAGACATATAATATAGGCTAAACCTTCAAAAATTTGTTCACCTAAAGAAGCTAAGCAAGAAAGAGAACCCTGGGTAAGATGATCATTCCTCACTCAGAAAGACCAATGGAATGGACATCAGAAGAGGGGGAAGAAAGGAAACAGGACAGGAGCCTACCATAAGGGCCTCTGAAAGACTCTACCTGGCAGTGTATCAAAGCAGATGCTGAGACACTCATAACCAAACTTTGGGCAAAGTGGAGGGAATCTTACTAGGGGAGATAGAAAGACCAGGAGGGACAAGAGATCCACAAGGAGAGCAACAGAATCAAATAATCTGGGCCCAGGGGTCATTTCTGGGACTGATACTCCAACAGAGGACTATGTATGGAAATGTGGCCCATGCCAGCTCAGAGTCCAGGTGGGTTCCCTAGAGAGGGGAAAAAGGACTCTCTTTTACATGAACTCATCGGTTGGTTCTTTGATCACTTCCCCCTGAGGGGTAGCAGCCTTAACAGGCCACAGAGAAAGATAATGTAGCCAGTCCTGATAAGATGTGATAGGCTAGGGTCAGAAGAAAGGGGAGGAGGACCTCACCTATGTTCCCTAGAGAGGGGAAAAAGGACTCTCTTTTACATGAACTCATCGGTTGGTTCTTTGATCACTTCCCCCTGAGGGGGTAGCAGCCTTAACAGGCCACAGAGAAAGATAATGTAGCCAGTCCTGATAAGATGTGATAGGCTAGGGTCAGAAGAAAGGGGAGGAGGACCTCACCTATTAGTGGACTTGGAGAGGGCCATGAGAGAAGAAGAGGGAGGGATAGTGGGTTTAGGAAGGAATGAAGGAGGGCAATACAGCTGGAATAGAAAATGAATAAACTGTAATAAATATAAAAAATATAAATTTTAATAATAGTTAAAAATGATGCTTGGATCCTGGCTTAGGGCTGCTCAATATAGATATGCAAAAGACATTCCCAGCTGACATAGGGTTAGGTGCAGCTTCTGAGCATAGTTACAAACTTTTTTAAAAAATTAATTAATTTATATTTTATTTATTACATTTTCTACTTTGTATTCCAGCTGTAGCTTCCCCTTATTCCCTCCCAATCCCACCTTCCCTCTCTTTCCTCTTCCCATGCCTCTCCCCTAGCCCACTAAAAGTGTGGTTCTTTGAACTGATTTAGACTCCCACTCTTCACAAGCCATTGGTGTGATCGTAGAATTCTCTTTGTGGTGTTATCACGGTTGGATGATTTGGATTCCTGGGGACCTAGATTTCCTACAGGGCTCCAAAATTTTCTTAGATGATGGGAGTGTGTTTATCATTAGTCTTACCTTGGGGAGGCGCACAGTATTCATTGGGATCTTTAGATTTGGATTGTTTGGTCAATGTAGATGTTTGGTGTTACTTCCTGGATGAGAGTAACAAAGTGATGGTCAATTGATGGGCAAGATCCCAATTATCACTACCTCCCTCTCAAAGGATGTGTTTCCAATACACACTTTCAAACATTTATTTATTTATTGTAATTTTATGCATGCATAGATTATGGTTTTAGCAAATTTAATCTCTAGCCCCTCTCCTCCAGTTACTTCCATATGCTGTCATCATCTTTCTTTTACAACTTCATGAATCATTTCAAAAATAAAAAAAAAAAAAACACTGACCACAAATGGTGCTGCTCATTTGTGTATGAGAGTAGGGCCAGCCACTGAAGCATGGACAATTTATATGATGGCAGTTTCCTTGAGTAAAACTAGAAGTCCCTCCTCCATCAACCATCAGCTGCCAATTGTTCCACAGTTAGGGTTTGAGTTCCTTAGTATCTCCTCCATCCATTCTAGATTTTTGATGAAATAGATTTTATGCAGGTCTTTTGCATACAGCCATAGCCATTCATGTTAACAAATTATGAGATGTATTTATTTAAAAATTTCACTTTAGATTCTCATCGAATTCTGAAATTTGTACCACTTTACATTACTCCCAACCAACACATACATTTAAACTGTACTATGTGTCAATCCTCAGTAGGTAGATAAGTAGGAAAATATATAAATTTCTAGTTTGTTACTATAGTATTGCAACATTATTTATCTTAAAGTTTTATAATAAGGTAACTTTAAATATTTTTTATACAACAATGTTCATTTGTTTTAAATATTTATTTTACTTGTTAATTACTTGTCAAATTAATGTTTTTGCCAGTTTTTAAAATTATTTTTATATTTTTTTATTAATTAGTTTATTCACTTTGTATCCCCCACATAGTTCCTCCCCTCCTCCCCTCCCAATGGCTCCCTCCCTTCCTTTTCCCCACATGTGCCCCTCCCCCAATCCACTGATAAGGGAGGTCCTTCTCCCCTTCCCTTTGATCCTGGTTTATCAGGTCTCATCAGGAGGGGCTATACTGTCTTCCTCTGTGGCCTGGTAAGGCTGCTCCCCCCACAGGAAGAGGTGATCAATGAGCTGGTCAATCAGTTCCTGTCAGAGACAGTCCCTGTCCCCATTACTATGAACCCATTTGGACACTGAACTGCCACGGGCTAACTCTGTGCAGGCGAATTTTTGTTGGCTTAATTTAAGAGAATGGTAAAAAGTTGAAGCCATGAAATGATCACTGAAATGTAAGAATATCTCTTATTTTATTCTTAAATTGTTAGTTAAGAAATTTTCTTTGAAGTTTTATTTTATATTCTGTGCTTTTGTTTTCTCTTGTATGTAGAGTAGCCACTTGTTATTTTTTTAACCTGAAAGTTTTATATTTATATTCCACAGAAGAAGATCAAAAAGGTCAATGAGATAATTCTTTTGGATTTTGTGTTGCTTGAAAGGTATCACTTTGTATCCCAGCTGTAGCCCCCTCCCTTTTCTTCTCTCAGCCCCACTCTCCCTCTTTTTTCTCCCTCTATGACCCTCACCTAGTCCACTGATAAAAGAGTGGACTATCTGACCTTAGCCTATCAGGTCTCATCAGGACTGGCTGTAGTCTGTGGCCTCTCCATTGGAATGTGATCAAAGAGCCAGCCACTGAGTTCATGTCAGAGATAGACTTTGGTCCCCTTACTAGGGAACCCACTTGGACACTGAGCTGCCTCTGGACTACATTGAACATGGGTTCTAAGTCCTCTCCATGCATGGTACTTGGGTAGAGTACAGGTCTCTGCAGGCCTCCTTGGGCCCACATTTGGTCCGGGTCTGTTGGTCTCCTTGTGGAGCTCCTGTCTCCTCCAGGTCTTCTTATCTCCCCCTTCTTTCATAAGATTCTCTGAACGCTGCCCAAAATTTGGCTATGAGTCTCATCATCTGCTTCCATACTCCGAATAGTAGAGTCTTTCTGAGGCCCCCTGTTGAAGGCTCCTGTCCTGTTTCCTTTTATCTCCAGCTCCTGATGTCTATCCCGTTTGCCCATCTGAATGAGGTTTGAGTATTTAAAACCTTGTTCAGAGCTTGCAACTAAAGGGGAATTGTGTTCCTCATTTAGAATTACACAGGAAACTGAAAGAGCATGAAAATTCTGGGAGACTAATCATTTCTTGTATAGCAGAATAAGGAGAAGGCAACAAATAATAAATAATTTCATTATTTTTTCTTGTATTTCTACACTATAGTTATATTGATGTATTAAGCCCTTAGAAATAGTACCTATGAAAAACAAGAGTTTTCTATAACAGATAATAAATGAGTGAAAATGTACTATTGTAGTAAGTTTTTATTACACTAGACTCTCTACTCCCTAGGTGATGTTTGCTGTGTTAAATTTTGTAGGTGGAACCAAAGTACCACCCCTCAATCCCTGAGATCCACTTCACTGATTCCTATTTGCTTTCAGAATATGGAAACATTAGTTCAAAAAAGGACAAAGACAGACTGTTCTTTGCTTAACACTTTTTTTTTTTTTTTTTTTTTTTTTTTTTTTTTTTTTGCTTTGGCAAATGACAATGGAGCATAGGAAAGACAAAGAAAATTGTTCCCTATTCCTATGTGCTTTTCAGAACTGTGGCACTGACTGAGTTGAGTTACAAAGCCCTAGCCACACACCTCTAAATCAAAGGTTAATGTGATGGCAGAACACAAAAAACCAATTTGATTTTGCCATTCTGATTATTATAATGCTTAATCTACTGTTTTTCACACAGTAGGCAGTATTCAGGTTACTGGAAAGCTGTGTTATTTTAAAGTAATTGTTAATGAAAGTGTTTCTCATACAGGCAGAGCCAGGATGAAGAGATACATTGAGACATGGTGGGAGTATGTACTAAAGGATATCCAGACAGGCTTTGTTGGAACTGGTATGAATGATGCTTTTATTGTTTTATTGTTTTTCTTATCCTTCAGTTGTTCTTGTATGAGATGTACTGTACTGAGGCAAATGTCTGTTAGTGCCATCTTCCTTGGGAATCTGAGGTGAGAGAGAACTTTCAACCCTGGAGTTAAAAGGCTGGATGGGTGCTTTTCAGCTTCTTTAGTTCTTTGTATATACTGGATATTAGTCCTCTGTCAGATAAAGGGTTAGTGAAGATTCTTTCCCAGTCTGTAGGAAGACGTTTTGTTTTGATGATGGTGTCCTTTGCTTTACAGAAGCTTTTCAGGTTCATGAGGTCCCATTTATTGATTGTTGCTCTTAGAGCCTGTGCTGTTGGTGTTCTGTTCAGGAAGTTGTCTCCTGTGCCAATGAGTTCTAGGCTGTTCCCCACTTTCTCTTCTAACAGCTTTAGAGTATCTGGTTTTATGTTGAGGTCTTTGATCCACTTGGACTTTAGTTTTGTGCAGGGTGATAAATATGGATCTATTTTCATTTTTCTGCATGTAGACATCCAGTTGGTCCAGCACCATTTGTTGAAGATGCTGTCTTTTTTCCATTGAATGGATTTGGCTTCTTTGTCAAATATCGAGTATTCATAGGTGTGTGGGTTTATTTCTGGGTCTTCTATGCGGTTCCATTGATCCTCCTTTCTGTTTCTATGCCAATACCATGCAGTTTTTATTACTGTTGCCCTGTAGTACAGCTTGAGATCAGGTATGGAGATACCTCCAGATGATCTGTTGATAAAACAGGATCAGACCAATGGGGGGAGGTCCCCCCCTATCAGTGGACTTGGAAAGGAGCACAGTGGTGATGAGTGAGTGAGGGAGGGACTGGGAGGGAATGAGGGTTCGGGGCACGGCTGGGATACAGAATTAATAAAATGTAACTGATAAAAATAAAGAAAAAAAATGAAAAAAAAATAAAATAAATAAAATTAAGTTAAATTAAATTAAACTCACAACCAAAGGAGACCTGGTAGAAGAGGAAAATCATTATGAAAAAAGTATGCTGTAATCTTCTGGGGAAAAAAAAATATAAGTAAAAAAAAAAAAAAAAAAAGGCTGGATGGGAAACACATGAACAAGACATATTCAGCAAACTAGTTGGGCTTCCCTAGGTACTGAGTTTCCCAGAACCATAAAGACCTGCTGCTGGGGCTTTGCCCTAGTAGCACTTTCTTGGAGGGCCTCCTTAAAATAATGATTAGAGTTCATCTTCATTAGCAATACTGTGTCACAACTCTTCAAAGTGCTGAACTTACAGGTTCAGAAGATCAATAACAAAAGATATAGGTTATATATAGTATTTATTGGGTTGACCTACCAAAAGAACCTTAGGTAAATTGTATCTGTCCATATAGAGTTACAGCTTGTTAAAATCTGAGTGTCTAATCAGGCAAACAATAGGATGTCCCTGTACCACGACTTAAGTGATCTGAAACAAGACAAAATACTTCTTGAGAAGTATGCTCATTACATTGCTTTGCTAAGATTGTTCATGGTCTTATATACCCTGGGAAAGTGCTAAACCACTGAGCTCCAAAATGATGCTTCTTAAGCTTTCCACTGACCTTGAAGCAAAAATATCAGGGATGGTCAAAAATTCTGAACCCAGGCAAAAACAATAGCTTGTTGGGAGACATTTAAAGGACAGAAGTTGTCTTCAAGAAGCTCTGATTAGTCCCTGTTCCCCTTACTAGAAAAACCTGCTTGGATACTGAGCTACCATTTGCTACATCTGAGCAGAGGTTCTTGGTTGGAGAAACAGTCTCATATAAGACCCCTGTGCCCAGATATATTTGGTCCTTGTGGAGTTCCTATCCTCTCCAGGTCATATTATCTCCCCCTTCTTTCATATGATTCCCTGCACTCTGCTGAAGGTTTGGTTATGAGTCTTAGTATCTGCTTTGATACACTGTTAGATAGAGTCTTTCAGAGGCCCTGTCCTATGGTAGGCTCCTGTCCTGTTACTTGTTTTCTCCTACATCCAATGCCCATCCCATTTCTGACATGAACTCAATGGCGGGCTCTTTGACCTGCCCCTCCCCCACAAGGGAGGAGCAGCCCTGCTAGGCCACAGAGGAGAACTTTTCAGCCAGTCCTGAAGGTACCTGATAAACCAGGGTCAGATGAAAGGGGAGGAGGTCCTCCCCTATCAATGGACTTGGAAAGGGGCAAAGAGGAGATGAGGGAGGGAGGGTGGGATTGGGAAGGAATGAGGGAGAGGATTCAGTTGGGATACAGAGTTAATAAAATGTAACAACTAATAATAAAAAAGAAAGAAAGAAAAGCTCTGATTAGGCCACATTAAACAAGATGTTAAAATTAAAACAGAAGTACTGCTAGGCAAGTCTCTCAGAGGACAACTCTGATGCTGAGACTCACAGCCAAACCTTGGGTGATGTGTAGGGAGTCTTGTAGAAAAGTGGGAGAAAAGAGAAAAAGACCTGGAGGTGACAAGAACTCCAAAAGAAGAACATCAGAGCCAACTAACCAGGGCCCAGAGGGATTTGCTGAGACTGAAGCATCAGCCAAGGACCACGGATGAATTGGAGCTAGGTCCCCTCCAAAGATGTAGCAGATGGACAACATAGACTTCATATGTATCCTTCTAGTAAGGGAAGTAGACACTGCATAAGACAGGAACACTTGCTACCTTTCTGATCACTTTCCCCTGGCAGGACTACCTTACCAGCACACAGGAGAAGAGGAGAGTCTCAGTCCTGGTACAACTTTATGAGCTAGGATGGATGGGAAAGGGGGCTCCCCTTTCCTGAGGAATAGGCTAAGGGAGAAGTTGGAGATAGAAAGGAGAACTGGGAGGGGAAGAGGGATAGGGCTACAACCAGGATGTAAAAGTAAATACTCAGGAAATTAGCATGTTAAAAAATATTTTTTCAATTTAACTTTCAAAAAAAACTTCTCAGAGGCCCTCTGTGGTAGGCTCCTGTCCTGTTTCCTGTTTTCTCCTTCTTTCAATGTCCATCCCATTTGCCTTTCTGAGTGAGGATTGATCATCTTACCCAGTGTCTTCCTTCTAGCGCAACTTCTTTTAGGTGTACAGATTTTTGTAGTTTTATCATATAATATATGTCTAGTATCCACTAATAAGTGGCTATATAGCATGTGTGTCTTCCTGCTTCTGGGAAACCTCACTCAGGATGATCTTTTCTGGATTTCACAATTTGTCTGTGAAGTTCATAATTTCCTTGTTTTTAATTTAATTGCTGTACTCAGCAATTAAATTATCAAATTATTAAATTATTCCATTGTGTAAATGTACCACAATTTCTGTATCCATTTCTCCATTGAGGGTCCATTGTTTCCAGGTTCTGGCTATTATGAATAAAGCTGCTACAAACATGGTTGAAGAGGACAGGAGCTCTACAAGGAGAGTAACAGAACCAAAATATCTGGGCACAGGTTCTTTTCTGAGACAGATACTCCAACCAAGGACCATGAACCTGTAACCCCTGCTCAGATGTAGCCCATGGCAGCTCAGTACACAAGTGGGTTCCCTAGTAAGGGCAACAGGTACTGTCTGTGACATGAACTCAGTGGCTAGCTTTTTGCCTGACTCCCCCTGATGGGGGAGCAGCCTTGCCAGGACAGAGAGGAGGACAATGCAGCTAGTTCTGATGAGACCTGATAAGCTAGGTTCAGATGGAAGGGGAGGACGTGCTCCCTTATCCCTGGAATTGGAAAGGGCCATAGGCAGAGATGAGAGAGGGTGGGTTGAATTGGGAGGGAATTAGGGAGGAGGCTACAGCTGAGATACAAATTTTATTCAAACTGTCATTAATATAAAAAATAAAAATTTAATTAAAAAATGAAAATAAAATACTTCTCTGCGTATGACAATTACTTATCTATATAAACTACCTAAGGAATCACATCTGTCATTGGTTTCAGCTCTGTATCCTGTTTTTCCTAATTAAATACCTCATCAGTTTATTGATTGTTGCCATTCGAGCTTGTGCTGTTGGTGTTCTGTTCAGGAAGTTGTCTCCTGTGCAAATGAGTTCAAGGCTCTTTCCCACTTTTTATTCTAAGCTATTTAGTGTGTCTGGTTTTATATTGAGGTCTTTGATCCACTTAGACTTTAGTTTTGTGCAGGGTGAAAAGTATGGATCTATTTGCATTTTTCTACATGTAGACATCCAGTTAGACCAGCACCATTTGTTAAAAATGCTGTCTTTTTTCCATGGAATGGTTTTAGCATCTTTGTCAAAAATTAGGTGTCCATAATTTTTATGGATTTATGTCAGGGTCTTCTATTCTATTCCATTGATCCACCAGTCTGTTTCTATGGCAGTACCATGCAGTTTTTATAACTGTTGCTCTATAGTACCATGCCACAAGAGGACAATGTAGCCACTCCTGATGAGACCTAATTGACTAGGATCAGAAGGAAGGAAAAGAAGACCTCCCCTCTCAGTGGACTTGGGGAGGGGCATGTGTGCAGAGAAGGAAGGAAGGGAAGAATTGGGAATCGAGGAGGGAGGAAACCACATGGGGGATACAAAATGAATGAAGTATAATTAATAAATAATTTTAAAAAATACCTCATCAGGCTTTAGCTTCTTTAGTTCTAACATGTATAGCATATGTCAGCCTTACTACAATTAGCTAATTCTCAGATATCTTGTCTGAGTAGCATTGTTCTGTCCAAAGAGCAATACATTGCTTTCTAAAACAAAACAAGCTTACAAACAAAAAAGTGAAAATTATGTAAAAAGACAAATGGTTGAATCTTTATTGTTGCTCACTTATATCTTGTTGTCATCCATATTCCCTCACAAAACATCCATAGTGACCATTTAAAGGATACAGCCCAATTATCCCAGTTCTTGGTTGTGTAGACTCTATCTTCCTGAAACTGTCATGGAAGCCACATCTGAAAAATGTAATATATATATTTTTTCTGCCTCCTTTTTTCCTATGGTTTTCTGACATACTACACTGTAGGTTCCTCAAATGAGAACTTTCCCAAGTGGTCTAGTCGGTAGACCTCTGTCTGTGAAGAGGATTTCCCCCACATCTCTGGCACTCTGCCTTGTTATTTTAATGGTCTCATAATAAATGCCTTCCCACCTACAAAGGAAATTAGAAGCTCTGAAATAAACTAAGGAAGAGTTAGGTCTAATCTAGTCCTCAAAGTGGAAATGGTCATTGTTTTCAGTGTTTGCTCAGTCAGTAATATCTATTATACAAAGTGATACCATAAGTAGTAAATCCCCAGACATAGTAATTGTATAATATATAATTTATAAATTTAGTAATAAATCATCAAGACCCATAATTTTATTTTCAGACATTTCTTAATTGTGCTAAATGAATGTAATTAATGAGTTTTATGAATGTTTTGTTGTAGACATTTGGCAATCTTGTTTTAAATTATAACAACTCTGACATAACAAGTGGAAAATTAACAGTTTTTCTGAAACATGATATAGAATTTTAGCATTTCAGGCTTCTAAAAATAAATATTTTTACTATTAGAAAAAAAACCCCAAAACAGTAAACTGCAGGTTTTATAGGATTTAAAAAGATTCCAAAATTAAGACCAGTTAGATTTTGAAGTACTGGATACAGAACCTAGTATCTTGTGCATACTAGGCAAACACTGTACTGTTGAGGTATATCCCATAGGATCATGGCAAAATACTCCCACTAGATATCATATGCTACCAAATAAAAACCTACATACTGGAACTAATTTATCTCTTTAAGAGTCATTGGTCAATGGAGTCAGCTGGATTATCTAAACACTATAAGCTTTCCACAATCATATTTTAAACCTTTTGAACTTCTAACTATAAGATCATATTTTGAAGAATCCATATACTTACGACAGAGAGCATGTAAAAATCAAACTGGCACTCTACTTGAACATTGTCTAGAATTTAATGTCTCCATTGTCTAGAATTCATAATGCTAGAAAATGATATATATCTTACTTGAGAAGAGAAAAAGCCATCAATACCATCCAAACATATATATATATATATATATATATATATATATATATATATATATATGTTGAATACGGAGAAGATATTTTTTAAGAGTGTTTGGCTTCACAAAAAAGAATCTGCTTTTAGATATAGTAGAAGAGATTTACAAATGAACTGAAAGAGATTATACAAGCTTCCATAAGCCCTGTAGAAGCTCAAGAAAGTTAAAGCATGGAAAGGGAAAGATATGCTTATGTCCCTCTGCCTAGTGAAGGAGCTAACGGTATTTGATTATTGTAGGGTGATCAAATCTCTTCAATATAGTAACCCTTAGTATACCTACCAATTCCAGGGCAATCCTCCCTGTCTGGAGAAGTCAGTCACCACAAGCTAGACTCTTAAGTTTTGTTTTGTATTTTTTGTGTTGTTCTTAGTGAAAGAAACAGGGAACAAAGATGAAATTGAGTTTGTTATGTAGTAGAAGTAACTGAAAGGAGATGAGAGAACTTATATGAACAAAATATATTGTATAGATTTTTCAAAGACTAAATAAAAACTTTATCTAAAAGATACACCAAATCATTTTCAAATAACATCCACCAATCAATTAATTTGAATCTTTTCTATATGAAAAAAATAATTTATTGTAATAAACTTAGAAAAAAGGTAATCTGTTTAATTAATTAAAACAAATATACTGTGGCTTTATCATTCATCTAGAGATGTGACATGATTTTAAATTCTTTCTCCCAATTTCAGCAGTTTTTCTGTTCAATTTGTTTTTCCAATGTTTTATGTATTATGACTGAATTTACATATCTTCTACTTCCATTAGAGTCTGTATTAGAACTTTACTATGTAAATGAGAGTAAATTTTTCCAGTACCTAACTCTACCTAGAAATTTTTTAGATGACTCTGTGATAAATTCCTGTACAAATCAAGATTCCCAGAGTTGCATTATGTACAGATAAGTCACCAACAGAACTAAATATGACCCACAAGGGCCGAAGAACATTATCAAAACCCCTCTGTCATTAAATTATGGTCCCAACACTCAGTAAAGGCTAAAGCTAGTTTCTTTTATTTTTATATACAAAAATCAAACTTTAATTCCCACAAAGAATATAGAAAAAAAGGTTTTTTCATATTCTATTGGATTACAATAATGAACACTGGGTTACCTTTTCTTAATGAATTCTGAATTCCTAACATTAAGTTTCAATTCCTTTTCATAGATTGATATTTAATGATATTTTCATAGTTACATTTGGATTGTCACGTTACTTATTATCATACTTTCTGGATTAAATAACAGATATGTGAACCATATACTTCTAACACTTTTATAAGGTTAATAGGTAAATCCAACTTTGTTTTTCTTTCTTCTCAGTCAATTAGCTCATATTAAGGCCTATGGAACATACACGACCAAAACTGATAAACCAAAGGTATATGCAAGGCATTTAGAACTTGTTATTTAGTAAGAAACATTCATTCTATAAAATTTTCATCACTTTCAATGATAAGCCACGGGAGAAAACACAGTGCGTTGACAGAGAGCAGGAAATGAAGTATACTTATTAGTTGTCAGAGAATGACCTCTGACAGTTGAGATAGTATGAGGAGAAATTACTCAGTCAGACAAATTTTGTTTCTATCTGAGACATGATGAGTTTTGTTCTTTGAGGAACTGAAATGAGGTCAGTAAAACAATTGGTAAAATAGATGTCAAAGAACCAGGCTACAATACTTTCCCCATTTTATAAGCTATTCGCCAAAGATAAGGCTTTCAAAGATAATATAATTTTTTCCATTATATTACATATATATTTTAATTTATGAACTAAATCAATTAGTATCCATAGTATTTTTTGTCTATTAACTTACCTGATTACCCATTCATCTTGGGTTGGATCCTTTGTTTGCTAGATTGCTTGTTAATTCTAAATCCTTTTTCTTTAATAATATCCAATAGTCATTTTGGTAAATTGTTATATTTCATCAATAATTCAAAATGACTTTTTCCTTTTTATGATTTTTTTTACTATTATCTTTTTATTTTTATTTTTTATATTAATTACAGTTTATTTACTTTGTATCCCAGGTGTAGCCACTTCCCTCATAACCTCCCAATCCCACCTTCCCTCCCTCATCTGCTTCCTGCCCCTCTCTAAGTCCACTGATAGGGGAGGTCTTCCTCCTCTTCCATCTGATCCTAGCTATCAGGTCTCAACAGGACTGGCTGCAATGTTCAGGAAGCAGGGAGGTCAAAGAGCCGGCCATTGAATTCATGTCAGAAATAGTCTCTGTCCCCCTTACTAGGACACACACTTGGATACTGAGCTGGCATGGGCTACATCTGAGCAGGGGTTCAAGGTTATATCCACACATGGTCCTTGGTTGGAGGATCAGTCTCAGAAAGGATCCCTGTACCTTGCAAAGCTCCTGTCCTCTCCAGGTCTTACTAACTCCTCTTTTTTTCATATGGTTCCCTGCACTCTACCCAAGGATTGGTTATGAGTCTCAGCATCTGCTTTGATACACTGCTAGGTAGAGTTTTTCAAAGGTCCTCTATGGTAGGCTCCTATCATGTTTCTTGTTTTCTCCTTCTTCCAATGTCCATCCCATTTGTCTTTCTAAGTGAGGATTGATCACCGTACTCCGAGTCCTCTTTCTTGTTTATCTTCTTTATGTGCACATATTTTAGTATGTTTATCCTATTTTATAGGTCTATATAAGTGAGTATATACTGTGTGTGTGTCTTTCTGCTTCTGGGATACTTCATTCAGGATGATCTCTTCTAGATCCCACCATTTGCCGGCCAATTTCATGATTTCCTTGTTTTTAATAGCTGAGTGGTAATCCATTGTATAAATGTAGCACAATTTCTGTATCCATTCCTCTGTTAAGGAACATCTGGCTTATTTCCAGGTTCTGGCTATTACAAATAAAGCTGCTACGAACATAGTTAAACAAATGTCTTTCTTGTGTGCTTGAGCATATTTTGGATATATACCTAAGAGGCGTATAGTTGAATCTTGAGGAAACACTATTTTCTTACTTGTCTGAGAAAGTGTCAAATTGATTTCCAAAGTGGTTGTAAAAATTTTCATTCCTACCAGCAATGGAGGAGGGTTCCCCATTCTCCACAACCGCTCCAGCATGTGTTGTCACTTGAGTTTTTCATTTTAGCCATTCTGATGGGTGTAAGGTGAAATCTCAGGGTATTTTGAGTTGCATCTTCCTGATTGCTAAGGATGTTGAGCATTTCTTTAAGTGTTTCTGTGCCATTCTATATTCCTCTACAGAAAATTCTCTGTTTAGCTCCATACACCATTTTTTTAATTGGATTACTTCATTTGATGCTTGTTAGCTTCTTTAGTTCTTTATATATTCTGGACATTAGCCTTCTGTCAGATGCAGGGTTGGTGAAGATCCTTTCCCAGTGTGTAGGCTGTCCTTTTGTTCTGATGATAGTGTCTTTTGCTTTACAGAAGGTTTTCAGTTTCATGAGGTCTCATTCATTGATTGTTGATCAACAGCCTGTGCTGTTGGTGTTATGTTCAGGAAGTAGTCTCCTGTGCCAATGAGTTTTTGGCCCTTCCCCACTTTTTTTTCTAACCAATTTAGTGTGTCTTGTTTTATGTTGAGGTCTTTGATCCACTTGGATTTCACTTTTGTGCAGGGTGATAAATATGGATCAATTTTCATTTTTTCTGCATGTAGACATCAATTGGACCAGCACCATTTGTTGAAGATGCTGTCTTTTTTCCATTGAATGGTTTTTCACTTCGTCAAAAATCAAGTATCTATGGGTGTGTGGGTATATTTCTGGCTCTTTTATTGGGTTACATTGATCCACCATTTTGTTTCTATGCCAGTACCCTGCTGTTTTTATTACTATTGCTCTGTAGTACAGCTTGAGATCAGGGATGGTGATACTTCCCAAAGATCTATTTTTGTATAGGATTGTTCTGGGATTTCTGGGCCTTTTCTTTTTCCATATAAAGTTGAGAATCTTTTTTTTTTCAAGGTCTGTAAAGAATTGCGTTGGTATTTTGATGGGAATTGCATTGAATCTGTAGATTGCTTTTGGTAGAATGGTCATTTTGACTATGTTAATCCTACTGATCCATGTGCATGGGAGATCTTTCCATCTTCTGATATCTTCGTCTATTTCTTTCTTCAGTGACTTGAATTTTTTTTTTAACAGGTGTTTCACTTGCTATTGTGAGGGGTGTTGTTTCCCTAATTTCTTTCTTAGCGCTTTTGTGTTTGGTATACAGGAGGGCTTTTGATTTTTTTTTTTTTTTTTGAGTTAAATTTGTATCCAACCACTTTGCTGAAGGTGTTCATCAGCTGAAGGAGTTTTCTAGTTGAGCTTTTGGAGTCACTCATATATACTATCTTGTCATCTGCAAACAGTGATACTTTGACTTCTTCTTTCCAATTTGTATCCCCTTGATCTCCTTTAGTAGTCTTATTTCTCTAACTAGAATTTCAAGTACTATGTTGAAGAGATGTAGAGGAAGTGGGCTGCCTTGCCTTGTCCCTGATATCAGTGGAATTGAGTTAAGTTTTTCTCCATTAAGTTTGATGTTGGCTATAGGCTTGTTGTATATTGCCTTCACTATATTTAGATTTGTGCCTTATATCCATGATTTTTCCAAGACTTTAAACATGAATGGGTGTTGGATTTTGTCAAATTCTTTTTTGGCATCTAAGGAGATGATCATGTTGTTTTCTCATTCAGTTTGTTCATATGATGGATAACATTGATGGATTTCCATATATTGAACCACCCTTGTGTTCTGACCCGCGGGACCTAGTTATTCGTGGGGGCGAAGGGGGTCGTACCTGTAGGAGATGAGGGAGAGAGAGAAACGAGCACAAGTAGACAAATGCCTTTCAAGTGCTAACTTTATTGTGCAGTAGTTTCATTTTTATAGGGTAGTTCTGGCAGGGAGGGGGGTTTCGAGGAGGAGGAAATAACAGTGTAAAATCACCAAGACTATTGTAAGAAATTACTTGATTCATGTGTTTGTTACAGTGGAGGCTCACAAGGTTATACAGTCACTAAAAACAACTTCTATGGTTTCAGACACCTGTTGTTTGTCCGGCAGGGCTATTAACTGAAAGGTATGATTCACAGACCTCTGTTGTTTGTCCGGCAGGAAATTACAAATCAGAGTCTGGGGGCTTTGCCGGCTCCTGACACCCTTGCATGCCTGGGATGAAGCCTACTTTGTCATGGTGGATGATATATTTTATGTGTTCTTGAATTCAGTTTGCAAGTATTTTATTGAGTATTTTGTATCAATGTTCATAAGAGAGATAGGTCTGAAATTCTCTTTTTGGGTTTTGTCTTTGTATGGTTTAAGTATCAAGGGGACTGTGGTTTTATAGAATTATAAGAGAATTGGAGATAGCTTTTCTCTGAAGTTCTGGTAGTATTCTGTGCTGAATCCTCTGGCCCTGAGCTTCTTTTTAAGGGGGTCTTTTGATGATTGCTTCTATTTCCTTGGGAGATATAGGATGATTCAATTTTTCTACCTCATCTTGATTCAATTTTGTTAAGTGGAATCTATCAACAAAATTGTCCATTTAATTTAGATTTTCAAAATTTGTGGAATATATGCTTTTGCAGTAAGACCTAATGATTATTTTGATTTCCTCAGTGTCTGTCGTTTTTGTCCCCCTTTTCATTTCTTATTTTGCTGATTTGGACAGTTTCTCTCTGCCTTTTAGTTAGTTTAATTAAGGGCTTGTCTATCTTGTGGAATTCCTCAAAGGAGCAGCTCTTGGTTTCATTGATTCTTTGAATAGTTTTATTTGATTCTTATTTATTGATTTCTTCACTGAGCTTGAGTATTTCCAGCCATCTACTCCTCTTGAGTGTGTCTGTTTCTTATTTTTATAGGACTTTCTGGTGAGCTATTAAGTTGCTTGTATGTGATGTTTCAAATTTCTTCTTCAAACCACTTAGTGCTATGAATTTTCCTCTTAGCACTTCTTTCATTGTGTCCCACGTCAGAGCAGTTGATCTGGCAGCTGCTTTGATATTTAAATCTCAGTGGAAAGACTGCTTTTACCAGGCCTTCACTGAAGTCAGGGAAGAATTTGCAAGTCCATCTCCTTTTGTTTGTGACAGCAGGAGGGATAGCTTGTGAAGACCACACCTCTTGCTTGTAGATTTAACCCATTGTTCTGAGCTGTTTTTACTCTGGCTTAAAAGCTGTCTGCAATGAAAAGTTAGGTGGTCACTGTGGGTCTGGAGCCTCTTAGAAAAGTCTCCTGTGTGTGTGTGTGTGTGTGTGTGTGTGTGTGTGTGTGTGTTTTAATTATTTTTAATCCTCACTCCCAACTCAAGAACCATTCGACTCTGCTGGTTGGCTCTGGCAGATTGGCACACAGACGTGGGACTTGAGATACAGGGAATCAGTGAAGGACACTGCAGTTGTTGGCGATCTCACATCATTAAGTAGAAAAGGCACAGTGAGTAAATCCAAAAATAAAAATGGGACAAGGCATTAGCTTAGTGTTTTTTGTATGGAACTTAATTAAAGATAGTCTGTATAAGCAGCAGGAAACTGAGAAAATTAAACTTTCAGACTCAGAGAGAAGGAGGTTAGAAAGATGGCAGGCTTCAAGAGAAAATGATATTATACCATCAGCCTCTCCAGAGGAGTTATATTTCCCTCCTGATGACAGTAATTTCTTGCCAAGAGAGTTTGAGGAAGACTTACATCCTAATGAGGTTGTAGAGTTGGAGGAAGAACCAGATCAGTATTATTCTGAGAGATACCCTCTAATTCAGGCTATGCATGTTAAAAAGCGTAAGCCTTGGCAAAAAGAAATTAAAAGACTGGAATGGGGCTTGGAGGAAATAAACAGAAAAATTGGAGAATTAACTACTAGGAAAAATGAAGCTCAATCTCCCATTCCAACTCCATCATTGGTTGCAGGTTTGGACCCTCCTCCTGGGACTGCTACAGTTGCAGTGGCCCAAAAGACAAGGGGATCTTTTCCTTTGTCCACTATATGGGCAACTGTATCCCCTTTGTGAGCTTCTTTACAAGAAGCTAGGCAGAATGGAGAAGATATAACTGAGTTTTATGGTTTTCCAGTTCTGGAGCAACACGATGCCAAGAGTCCAACATTATGTCAAAAGTATGTGTCTCAAGCTGTTTTTAAAACCAGAGAGGCATACGGAGGACATTTTACTGCCTCATAAAAATGAAGGGATTTTTATTAAGTGCTTTTACACACTTACAGCAAGCTTTAAAGGATCTAAGTGTAGTGGTTGCACCAGAAAAGGTGCAGACAGAAGCACCCTATTTGTATTTGGGGCATAAATTATATCCTCAGACCATTATGTTTCAAAAAATTCAATTAAGGAAGGACAACCTAAAAACTTTAAATGATTTTCAAAAGTTGTTTGGTGATATTAATTGGCTAAGACCCCATTTAAAATTAACTACAGGAGAGCTAAAACCACTTTTTGACATTTTCAGAGCAAGGCTGATCCTTTGTCAAAAGGGAACTTACCAAAGAAGCTTGTGATGCTTTGCAAAAGATATAATTAGCTACTGAAAAGCAGCATGTTCAATATATTGATTATTCAAAAGAATGGGGTGCATATACTTTGGCTACTGTTCATACTCCAACTACTGTATTGTGGCAAGAAGGACCATTATTATGGCTGTACTTGCCTGTGTCTCCTGTTCGAGTTCTGACACCATATTATGAAGCAGTGGCTAGTTTAGTTCAAATGGCTCACACAAAATCTTGCAAGTATTTTGGTAGAGAGCCCACCTTAATTGGAGTCCTTTTTACCAAACAGCAAGTAGATTGGTTATTTCAAAATGCGGATTGTTGGGCCATAGCTTTTGCTCATTATTTAGGACGTATTGACGAGCATTATCCAAAGATAAATTACTTCAATTTGCCAATTAGCATGCTTTTGTATTTCCTAAAATAATTAAACAAAAGCCATTACCTCAAGTTCCAATGGTATTCACAGATGGATCTTCAAATGAAAAAGTTGTATATGTACTATAGGGACAAACATTTGTTTTGCAAACATTGCCAGCCTCAGCTCAAGTTGTAGAATTATGAGCTTTTGCTGCCATCTTTAAAAATATGGCTTCTACCTCTTTCAACTTGTACACTGATAGCCATTATATAGCTAAAACTTTGCAAGTCCTAGAGACTGTAACATATGTTAATACAGCTAATAAACAAATACAAGATCTATTTAGAGAGATTCAACAAAGTATTTGGAGCCATGTGCAGCCTTGTTATGTAGGGCATATGTAGGGCATATTAGAGCTCATTCAGGGATTCTTGGACCTTTAACTTTAGGAAATGATTTATCAGATCAAGCCACACGTTTGGTTGGATTACCTCAACAAGAATTGGCTCAAAATGCTCATGCATTACATCATGAAAATAGCAAGAGCTTAAGGAAACAATTTAATATTACCAGAGAAGTCACTAGACAAATTATAAGATCATGTTCCTCTTGTCCTGAACATTTTAATGTACCTCATTATGGTGTCAAACCTAGAGGCTTGACCCCCAATCATTTGTGGCAAATGGACTTAACTCATGTTGCAGAATTTGGGTAACTAAAATATGTTCATGTAACAATTTACATGAAATTTTTTTCAGGATTTATCATGGCAACTCCCTTAACAGGAGAAGCCACCAAACATATTATCAGTCATTGCTTAAAGTGTTTTGTTGCAACTGGTATTCCTTCCATTATAAAAAATGATAATGGCTCAGGATATATAAGTTTAGCTTTTCAGCGTTCTTGTACACAAATGAGTATAAGTCATAAAATGGGCATTCCTTAAGGCCAAGGAATTGTGGAATGAGCCCATGGATCTCTTAAGAACCAATTGCAAAAAATTAAAAAGGGGGGCTATATCCCGAAACACCACAGAATTATATTAATCATGCTCTCTTTATTTTAAATTTTTTGAATATGGAAATACAAGGCTGATTGATTGTGGCATCCTAATACCAAAGATAATTACGCCCAAGTAAAATGGAAAGATCCGATTACTGGAATATGGCAGGACCCTGACCCGTATTAATATGGGAAAGAGGACATGTTTGTGTTTTTTCACAGGACGCAGAAGGAGCCCGGTGGATTCCAGAAAGGCTGGTATGATTTGCAGGAGTTGTTCCCCAGAAGGAGGATGGTACCACTTCAGACAATCGTAAATTCTGCCCTGACTGAGACCAAAAAGCTGCATTGGACTTAAGCTCCTGACCCACCTTTGTTTCATTCTGCTCCTGGGAGAAGACATCATGCAGAGAAACCTCTTATACAATGGACTGGACTTGACTATTCTGTTAATAAGGACAATTCTCAGCAATATCAAAAAGAATAAAAAAGAGGACTAACTGTGAAACTTGGTCTGACACTGGTTTTCAGCAGACCAAAACAAGCTTGCCTCAAAAACTGTTGGGAGGCCCTGTAACTGCCTATGTAAATTCTCCTTTTGTTTTGTTGTTTGGAGATGTTAAGCTTTCAAATGGTTCTGATTGCTCCACAGCCTTTACTATGGTTTATGTGAATGTTTCTCAGACTTGGTAATTTACACAAGGAGTCATTTGTTAAGTCACTTTTATGCAGTGTTATTTTGTGCTTGGCTTGTGATAGGAAATTCGCTCTTATCAATGGCAACTAAAACCTGCCTGAAGGCCTTTTAGAATGTCAAAGCTGAGCTGATCTGCATAAGATCAAACCCTGGTGTCTACCCTAGCAGAAGTTGGTAGTCAGAGATGAGTAAAGTTTCTCTAGGATATGATCAACCTAAGACAGGGCATGAATGATGGAATTCATGTACAGATGACAGGTAAGAATATATCTTACAAGAAAAACAACCAAAGACAGGCACAATCTTCTGCTCCATAACTCTTAAGTTATGGCCAATTTAAAATAAAAAATAAAAAAGGGAGACCTTGGGAGCCATTGATCTGGCAGCTGTTTTGATATTTAAATTTCAATGGAAAGACTGCTTTTACCAGGCCTTCACTGAAGTCAGGGAAGAATTTGCAAGTCCATCTCCTTTTGTTTATGACAGCAGGTGGGATAGCTTGTGAAGATCACACCTCTTGCTACACCTTCTTGTAGATTTAACACATTGTTCTGAGCTGTTTTTACTCTGGTTTAAAAGCTGTCTCCAATAAATAGTCAGGTTGTGGTTGATAGGATCTGTATCCTCTTAGAAAAGTCTCCTGTGTGTTGTTGTGTGTTTTTTCATTAATTTTAATCCTCACTCCCAACTCAAGTACCATTTGACTCTGCTAGCGGGCTCCGGCAGTCCCATAAATTTGGGTATGTTGTGCCTTAATTTTCATTGAATTCTAGGAAATCTTTAATTTTTTCTTTATTTGTTCTGTAACCCAGCTATCATTGAGTAGCAAGTTGTTCAGTTTCTAGGCATGTGTAGGCTCTTGTCTATTTCTGTTGTTGTTGAGGTCCAGCTTTAGACCTGGTGGTCAGATAGGATATAAGGAATTATTTCAATCATCTTGTATCTGCTGAGGCTTGCTTTGTAACCAACTATTTGGTCTACTTTGGAGAAGGTTCCATGTGGTGCTGAGAAGAAAATTATACTCTTTTGAACTTGAATTTGAAAAATTTTGTAGACATCTATTAGGTCCATTTGATTTAGGGCTTCTGTAATTTCCCTGTTTAGCTTCTGTCTTGATAATCAGTCCCTTGATGACAGTGTAGTGTTGAAGTCTCCCACAATTAAGGTGTTGGGTCAATGTGTGATTTCAGCTTTAATAATGTTTCATTTACAAATGTCGGTGGTCTTGTATTTGGAGCATAGATGTTCAAAATTGTGATGTCCTCCTGGTGGAATTTTCCTTTGGTAAGCATGTAGTGCCTCTCCTCATATTTTTGATTATTTTTTGTTGAAGGTCTATTTTATTAGCTAATAGGACAGCTACTGCAGGTTGTTTTCTAGGTCCATTTGCTTGAAAAACATTTTTTCAGCCCTTTACTCTGAGGTACTGTTTATCTTTGTTGCAGAAGTGTGTTTCTTGGATGCTCCAGAGTATTGGATCCTTTTTCTGCGACCATTTTGTTAGTCTGTGTCTTTTTATTGGAGAGTTGATTCCATTGTTGTCGATAGATAAGAGTGACCAATAAAAGTTAATTCCTTTTATTGTGGAGTTGGTGGTGTTACTGTGATTCATTGCTTGTTTTCTTTTAATTTTGTTAGGAAATTATCTGTATCCTATGTTTTCTGGGGTTTAGTTGTTTTTTACTGGATTGGAGTTTTCCTTCTGGTAGCTATTGTAGGGCTGGTTTGCTAGGTAGACATTACTTAAATTTAGTTTTGTCATGGAATATTTTTTTTCTCTATCTATGTTGATTGAAAGCTTTGCTGGGTATAGTACTTTGGGTTGGCATCTGTGGTCCCTTAAGTCTGCATGATATCTGCCCAGGCCCTTCTGGCTTTCATATTTTCTGAAGAGAAATCTGGTGTGATTCTGACAGGTCTACCTATATATGTTGCTTGGCCTTTTCCTTTGCTACTTTAATATCTTTTTGTTGTTGTTGTTCTGTAGATTTAGTGTTTTGACTATGATATGACATGAAGAATTTCTTTTCTGGTTTAGTCTATTTGGTGGTCTGTAGGCCTCTTGTAGGTTTATGGACATCTCTTTGTTTAAGTTGGGTAATTTTTCATCTAAGATTTTCTTGAAGGTATTTTCTGGACCTTACAGCCTGATATCTTCTTTTTCATCAGTTCCTATTATTCTTAGATTATGGCTTTTCATGGCATCCTTGATTTCTTGGATGTTTTGTGTTTGGGCCTTTTTGGATTTTACTACTTTACTTTGAGAAAATTATCCATTTCAACACATGCATCTTCAGCACCAGAGATTCTCTCTTCCATCCTTTGAATTCTATTGGTGAATACAAATTTGTGGTTCCTGATCTTTTTTCTAAGTTCTCTAGCTCCAGGGTTTTCTCAGTTTGTGTTTTCTTTATTGATTCTAATTCTATTTTCATGCTTTGCATCATTTCCTTCATCTGTTTGAATGTGGATTCCTGTCTCTCTATGATGGTTTGCTTTTTTTCTTTTTTTTT
>REGO01000259.1:1078346-1090661 GCA_010120015.1 Rhombomys opimus | reverse complement strand
TTTTGGTTGGTTTCCTCTCTAATTCCACTAAATGTGTCTTTACTTGTGCCTCTATTTTTGGGTATATTTGTCTGGGTTTCTTTGAGAGCTTTGTTCACTTCCTCTTTATTTGTTTCCATTTGTGTGGCTATATCGTTGAGAGATTTGTTTGTTTCCTCTTTATGTGCCTCTTATAACTGGATAAGCATAGCTTTTTCCTGTGTTTCCGATGAATTGGAGTATCCATTGGTTTTGGGGGTTGCTGGTTGTGCCATGATGTCCTGATTTTCGTTGGATGTGTTCTTTTGCCATTCTCTGGCATTTGCTTATCTGTAACCTTCACTGTTTGTTCCTGAATTCTACAATTCAGACTGGTACTGTCTTTCTCTGGTGTCTCTTATCTTCAGGAAGATAGGAGATTTAGTGGTTTTAGAATGTGCATTGGTGATTCAGCTGTACCTAAATGAGGAAGATTCGTGGACTCAAAAGGACAAATGTGAGCAACAGTATGAGTGTGCATGGAAGTTTGTGTGGAAGTGTGCCTTGAAAGACAGGGTGTTAGAAGATGTAGATGCCTGAAGTATGGGGCAGTGGCACTGTGCAGGTACCAAAGGGACTGCAAGTGCTTGAGGTCTTCACAGACAATATTTGCTTGTGCAGATTCCCTGAACACCTCAGTTGTCTGCAGGCCCCTGGTATTCAGCTCTGTCTGAGCTCCAGAAGTTAATTGCCTGAACTCCACTGGTAGATCCGCAGAACAGGGCCTTCAATGTTGAGACCACTGTCCCTCCTTTTCTCACAGTGGGTGCATGGTTGGGAGATATCTGATGTCTGGCTGTGAGCTTAGAAGGACCTTGGATCTGGGGCTTTGCAGGCACATGACATGAAGGCACATTCATTCTCTAGCAGGTCAAATCGGGAAGCACATGGGTTCCCCCTGTTCTCTACTTGCATTTGGCCTGCTGGGTCAAATGAGGGTTGTAGGAGCTTAATGGTGCTGCAGCTGCCAAAATTAGGAGTCTATTTATAACAGCAGAACTAGGAGGGCAGCACAGGTGCCTGCTGGGAAATCCTAGCGAGCCACAACAGTGGTCCTCAGACCTAGGTGGCATGGCGCCTGGTGTACCTGAGTGGTTTGGTGGGTCTGTTGACTTTGGTGGCTGTGCTGCCAGTTGTCTACCACTGAGGGATTGAGTGGTGGACAGTTACTTCCTTGGAGGCCTTCTGGAATCCATATAGCTGCTAGCAGACCAGGGACCTGGAAGGATGGTACCATGGATCTGGGACTCAGAAGGCTGTTACAGCTGGTAGCTGCAGCTGGGGAGCTAGGAGCCTCACCTCTGCTGTCTTAGTCCCCAGGCACTGAGTTCTGTGCTAAGAGTCCCTAGAGTCTCTAAAAGTCTCTGAGATTCTTTGTGGGCCTGCTACCCTAAGGAGAAGGGAGGCCTGAAATGGGGAAGTGCCATCTGTTCAAATGTTCATCACTCTCTGTCCCCAGAGAATTGTGAGGTCTCAATTGTCTAAATGGTCTGAGCTCATGTGATGTCCCCTCTCATTCAGGAATCCTCAATGTCAATTTTCTGGTTTCCATTGCCACTCAGCAATTTCAGAGTTTTGGATCCTCTGCCTCTCAGATACTGTGCATGCTGGTTGCCACTATCTTGGATCCTCTCCCAAAATGTCTTTTTTCTAACTAAATAATAAAGCATATACTCTCGTTCCATTATGGTGAGACTCCTTCCAAGAACTATTTCAGGTTATATTCTCATAAATTTGTTTCTGTAGCCCTTTTCCTTACTTATGGGTATAATCCAGGCTAGCTGATAAACCTGAAATGGCTCTCAGAATACTGTAAATTTGGAAAATAGCAGATATAACATATTGAGTTGACATGTCAGTTCATATTGTCTGCATTCAACCTGCATCAGAAACATGATGCCCAGTGCAAACACGAATTATGTTTTCCTTAATATTTCTTCATTAGATAGTATATGTTTGTAGACTAGTGAATGTTATTACTTGCTGTTGTTGATTGGAATAAAATATAACTTCCTGTTTTTTTCTACCTTGCTATATCCTTTACATTTGTTGTTTCTGAGTTATTTTGAATTTATTTCTCAATATTTATGAATGTTGTATTTCTGTTTAATTTTCTTTTTACTCTTCATAACTTCTAAGAATATAGATGTTTTGTATAGTACTATATCAACTTGACAAAAATTAAAGTAATATGTGAAAAGGAAACCTCAGCTAAGAAAATGACTCTATAAGATCACATTATGGGCAAGCCCTGTAGGGCATTTTCTCAATTAGTGATTGATGGGAGAGGCCCCATCCTAGGTGGGAAGTGCCATCTCTGAGCAAGTGATCCTGATGTATAAAAAAGCAGGATGAGTAAGCAAGAAGGATCAAGTAAGTAAGCAGCATCCCATCACAGTGTCAGCTTTGGCCTCCAGTTTCTAGCCTGCCTTGCACTTCCTGTCCTGATTTCCTTCAGTGATGGACTATGTTGTGGGAGTGTAAGACAAATAAACTCTTTCCTCCCCAAGTTGCTTTGGGTCATGATGTTTCATCATAGCCATAGTAATTCTAATTAGAATAATGGCCATTATGTAAAACTTATAGTTTTCTTGATGCAAGTAGTAATTGTCTCTATTTTATTAAATATACCTTTGTCTTTAGCAAAGGAGGATTTTTAATGCCCTGTAAATTCACCATTAATATAACTGTTTAGTTTCTGGATCACCTAGTTAGTTTTTAGATATTACATAAAGATACAGTTGTGGGTGATTTTTTTTAAATAACTCTTTCAGTTCACTACCTTTAAATTGTCCATCGGATGGATCAGTTATGTATAATTATATCCTCATAATATAAAATACTGAGAGTTTAATTTTAGCCACTTAATCATGTCAAAAACCTCTGATTTTTTTCTTATAACATATAGTTCATTTTTCAACTGTCAAAAAACCTGTCAAATTTTGTCAGTATTTTTCTAGTGGTAGTAAATAGCACTAGAACACTCCCCTTTTCCAACATCCATCAGGGTATGGTACATTCTAAACTTACATAGACTTTTAATAATTAATAGTTTTATTTTAAAACATGTATTTAGAGCAAACAACAAAGTAAACCCTAAAATTATTTAATTTACTTTGTCAATAATGTTTGTTTTTTGTTGTTGTTGTTTGTCTGTTTGTTTGTTAAGTGACAGAATATCTCACTATGTACATCTGGCCTGGAATTTGTTATGTAGACCAGGCTGGACTTGCCTCTGCTTTCTGAATTTTGTTATTACAGGCATTCACCATCATACCTTACAAATGACCTTTTTGTTTTAATTATTACTAAGAGAATATAATTATTGCTTTGTTATAAATTTCATCTTAGGTCTTAAAAAAACTTAAATGTTAATTTAATTTTATTAACTATGTATGAAATAAAGAAAATAATCATAATGTTTACAATTTTGTAAAACTTTATACACATGAACATTTGATGACTGCGGCCAAAAAGGACTTCAAAATCTGTCATCCCACCAACTTCTGTGCTTCAAAGCATAAAATGATGATTGAGAGATCCATCAATGGCTTGCATTTCTAAATGATATAATCAAGGCCTCACACTAATACTGAATAAACTGTGTCAGTATTTGCAAATGTATATAATTTATGTATATATAAAAATGTATATGCACATGTGCATTTATACAAACATAAATGATAAATGTACTTTTAAGTAGGAGACTGTTTAAGAATTATTATAGAATTGGCTTAGAGAACAAATCATTTTAAATTGAAGCTTAACATACTCAATTTTAAATGAAACCCAATTTGTGTTTGCTTCCTAGGACCATTTTTAGAACCTTGCTCATCATTTGCACTAACCTGAGGCAGTTTGTTCTTGCAGAGAGAGCTTGAAAAACTGGTAAAACAAGTTTTACCAGTTGTCTGTGTCAAATAACTTGAGGGAGAAATTATTTGTTTATGAAATGTTTGTGGTCTGTTAATAGACTGCCATGATGAGAAATTTAACTAAAACTAAGCTTCTTATTTTAAAAGAATATTTTGTTCTCATGATTGGGTTATTAAAATTTTAAGGCCATTATCATCCAGAGTATAGCCTCTTCATGGGAAGAACTGGTTAGCTAGAAATTGAAGGTAATCCAACATATTTGATCAGCAAAGTCAGAATTTAAATAAGGAGGAACCTATCCTGTCCTGACACAACTTAGACTGAACTTTGAATAGTGGTTCTGTCAGTAGTACTTTTAAGGATATAGAAAATACATCTGCACCACATGGATATTTCTGAGAAGTGATATAAGTTACCAACCAGTACAGGAGAGACTAAAATTTTATTTTGAAATGTGTTGAGATGCGGTCATCTGGACAACCTATCACACTGTTCAGTTTAGACTCACTTTACACACATCTAATGAGTTATTCCACTGCATAGGATGAAACTAAACATACTAAACAAGTAGAGAAAGGTACTGAGTGGATCATCTAATATATATATATATATATATATATATATATATATATATATATATATACTGTCAAAAATAATACAATTCAGAATAAATAACCAAGTTTAAACTGTGCAATGCATGTTACAGATAATTTTGGTTGCAGAATCTAATTACTTTATATGCAAAGAAACTTCTCATGACTCTGATAAGTGAGAAAATAGAAACTAAATCTATATTAGTACAATTAATCTAGTTTTTCAATGAGTTAAATTAATTTACTGAATGGATGGGAAGACTCAATGAGGAAAGTGAAGTAGGAGATCCAAGATGGTTGCGACCAGCACGCACCATATCTGAGGGACAGAGGAACTGTAGGTGAGTGGAGGGGCACCTGAACCCAGAACATTAACATTGAGGCTTCCTGGGAGAAAGGGACAAACCCTGAACTGAGACCATTAGGATTCAGCTGAACTGTGGAGTTCTCCAAAGTCTTCTCCTCAGACTTCTTCTTCCCAGGCACTTCCCCTTTAACAGGAAGAAGCAGAGACAGAAGATTCCATCCACAGTGCATGGAGCTACTAGCAGAGAGCACAGTGCTGGCTGATTCCAGCACAGAACTCCCTGCTTGAGATTTGAGACAGAGAATACTCAATCCCCCAACAGTTTCCCTGGACAGGCTTCCCTTCTATCAGTGAAGTTGAGGCAAACTGCCATACTTGAATAGAGGAATGACAGTATGACAGGACTGTAGAACACTGAGGTATTCAAGAAATTGGTGCAGGCACATTGTGTCTCCCAACTGTGCCTGTGAAAAGTGCTAGTATTTGCACCCCCTCCTGCACCTGAACCCACCCACATTCCAAGCATCTACACTCTCTAGCATTCTCTCCTTCAACACACACTACCATGCACACACACATGCACACATGTACACGCTTGCTCCCCCACAATTGTGATTCTGCACCAGTGGCTCATTCTCCCCTAGGTACAGTTGAAACAACAACACACACTCTCAAACCAGTGGACCTCTCTCATCTTCCTGAAGAATACTCCATACACCCGAGAAAGACAGCCACAGTCCGAAATACAGACTCCAGGAACAAACAGTGAAGGTTATGGATAAGCAGATGGCCAGAGGTTGGCTTAAGAACACACCCAACAAATATCCAGTTATTAGAAGCACAAAAGAGAAAACAAGCAAATCTCTCAGAGAAATAGCAAAAGAAGTGGAGGCAAATAATAAACAAACAAAGTTCTCAGAGAAATACAGGCAAAAACAGTCAAACAAATAGAGGCATATGTAGAAGCACATTTAGTGGCATATAGAGGGGAAAAGAACAAAAAAATAGAAGCCATCATAGAAGGACAGGAATCCACATTCAAACAGATGAAGGACATAGTGCAAAGCATGTAAACAGAATTAGAATCAATAAAGAAAACACAAACAGAAAAAAAAAAAAACAAAAAAAAAACAAACCTTCTTTTCAGGACATCATGGAACCTTCTCCAAAATAGACCATATAGTTGGACACAGAGCAAGCTTCAGCAGATAGTAGAGGATTGAAATAATCCCTTGTATTCTTTCTGACCTCCACTGAATAAAGCTGGACCTCAACAACAATAGAAATAACAAAAAGCCTACACATATCTGGAAACTGAACAACTAGCTACTCAAGAACAGCTGGATTAGGGAAGAAATAAAGAAAGAAAAGAAAGACTTCCTAGAAGTCTATGAAAATAAAGGCACAATATACCTGAACTTATAGGACTTGAGAAATCCACAAGATAGACAAACATTTAGCAAAACTAACTAAAAGGTAGAGAGTAAATGTTCAAATCAGAAAATCAGAAATGAAAAGTGGGACATAATAACAGAGACTGAGGAAATCAAAACAATCATTAGGTCTTACTACAAAAGTCTATATGCCACAAAATTTGAAAATCTAAATGAAATGAACAATTTTCTTGATAGATTTCATCTACCAAATTAAATCAAGATTTGGTAAATACATTGAACAGTCCTATATACCCCAAGGAAATAAAAAAAAATTCTCCTTTCCAAAAATGCCCAAAGCCAGAAGGTTTCAGTGCAGAATTATACTAGACCTTCAAAGAAAAGCTAATTCCAATTCTCTACAAACTATCCCACAAAATAGAAACAGAAGGAACATTACCAAATGTATTCTATGAAGCCACAGTCACCTTGATACGTAAACTACACAAAGATCCAACAAAAATACAGAACTTCAGTCCTATCTCTCTTTGAACATTGATGTAAAATACTCAATAAAATACCTGCAAACTGAATCCAAGAACACATAAAAGATATCATTCAACATGACCAAGTAGGCTTCATTCCAGGCATACAGGGGTGGTTCAATGTATGGAAATCCATCAATGCAATCCATCATATAAAAAAAATGAATGAGAAAAACCACATGATAATCTCCTTAGATGCCTGAAAAAACATTTGAAAAAATCCAACACCCATTCATTTTTAAAGTTTTGGAAAGATCACAAGAAACATACCTAAACATATTAAAGGCAATATAAAGCAAGCCTATAGCCAACCTCAAACTCAATGGAGAGAAATATAAATCAATCTCATGCAAATCAGGGAAAGGAAATGATGCTCATTGTCTCTGTATTTCTTCAACATAGTATTTGTATTTCTAGCTAGAACAATAACACAAATAAAGGAGATCAAAGGCACACAAATCAGAAAGGAAGAAAACAAAGTATCACTATTTGAGATGATGTGATAGTATGTATGAGGTACCCCAAAAATTCAACCAGAAAATTCCTTCAGCTGATAAACACCTTCTGCAAAGTGGCTGGATATAAAATCAACTCAAAAAAATCAGAAGCCCACCTGTATACCAAAGACAAAAAGGCTGAGAGAGAAATTAAGGAAACAACATCCTTCACAATAGCCACTAATAACATAAAGTACCTTAGTGTGACTCTAACCAAGCAAGTGAAACACCTGTTTAAAACAAAACAAACAAACAAAAAAAAAACAACAAAAAAGTAAAGTCTCTGAAGAAAGAAATTGAAGAAGATATCAGAAGATGGAAAAATTTTCCATGCACATGGATCAGTAGGATTAACATAGTGAAAATGGCCATTCTGCCAAAAGCAATCTACAGAGTCAATGGAATTCCCATCAAAATACCAACACAATTCTTTATAGACCTTGAGAGAAAAATCTTCTACTTTATATGGAAAAAGAAAAGGCCCAGAATTCCCAGAACAATCCTATACAAAAATAGATCTTTGGGAGGTATCACCATCCCTGATCTCAAGTCATACTACAGAGCAATAGTAATAAAAACACCAGGGTATTGCTATAGAAACAGAATGGTGGATCAATGTAACCCAATAAAAGACCCAGAAATATACCCACACACCTATAGATACTTGATTTTTGACAAAGAAGTGAAAACCATTCAATGGAAAAAAGACAGCATCTTCAACAAATGGTGCTGGTCCAATTAGATGTCTACATGCAGAATATTGAAAATAGATCCATATTTATCACCCTGCACAAAAGTAAAGTCCAAGTGGACCAAAGACTTCAACATAAAAGCAGACATGCTCAGTTGGTTAGAAGAAAAAGTGGGGAAGGACCAAGAACTCATTGGCACAGGAGACTACTTCCTGAACAGAACACCAACAGCACAGGCTTGAAGATCAACAATCAATAAAATGGACCTCACGAAACTGAAAATCTTCTGTAAAGCAAAAGACACTGTCATCAGAACAAAATGACAGCCTACACACTTGGAAACATCTTCACCAGCCCTATATCTTACAAAGGGCTAATATCCAGAATATATGAAGAACTAAAAAAAATTAAAAAGCATCAAATCAAGCAATCTAATTAAAAAAATGGGGTACAGTGCTAAACAGAGAATTTTCTGTAGAGGAATATAGAATGGCAGAGAAACACTTAAAGAAATGCTCAACAACCTTAGCCATCAGAAAGATGCTATTAAAAACAACCCTGAGATTTCACCTTACACCCATCAGAATGGCTAAAATAAAAAACTCGAGTGGCAACACATACTGGAGCAGTTGTGGAGAAAGGGGAACCTTCCTCCATTGCTGGTGGGAATGTAAATTTATACAACCAGTTTGAAAATCAGTCTGGTGCTTTCACAGACAATTAGGAATAATGCTTCCTTAAGATCCAGCTATACCACTCATAGGCATGTATCCAAAATATGCTCAAGTACTCAACAAGACATTTGTTCAAGTTCGTAGAATCTTAATCAGTAATAACCAGAACCTGGAAACAACCCAGATGTCCCTCATGGGAGGAATGGATACAAAAAATTGTGATAGGTTTACACAATTTAACACTATTCAGCAACTAAAAACAAGGAAATCATGAAATTTGCAGGCAAATAATGGGATCTAGAAAGTGAACTATCTAGAACTAACTATGGGATCTATAAAGTGAACTAACTATGGGATCCTGAGTGAACTATCCCAGAAACAGAAAGACACACACATTATATGCTCAATTAAGTGGATACTAGAATTATAAGATAGGTTAAACATACTAAAATCTGTACATCTAAGGAAGCTAAACAAGAAGGAAGACTGGGGATAAGATGATCAATCCTCACTTAGAAAGACAAATGGAATGGGCATTGGAAGAAGGAGAAAATAAGAAACAAGACAGGATCTTACCATTTAGGTCCTCTGAAAGACTATCTAAGAGTGTATCAAAGCAGATGCTGAGACTCATAACCAAACTTTGGGTAGAGTATAGGAAACCATAAGAAAGAAACCCCTTTCTTTCTTAAGACCTGGAGAGAACAGGAGCCCCACAAGGACCAAATATATCTGTGCACAGTGGTCTTGTCTGAGAATGATTCCCCAACCAAGGACTATGCATGGATATAACCTAAAACACCTGCTCAGACATAGCCAGCTCAAGGAAGCTCAGTATCCAAGTGGGTACCCTAGTAAGGTGAATAGGGACTGGCTCTGACATTAACTCAGTGGCTACCTCTTTGACCTCCCCATTCCTTGTGAGAGGCACAACCTAGCTATGCCATAGATTAGAACATTACAGCCAGTCTTTTTGAGACCTGTTAGCTACGGTCAGATAAAAGTGGAGGAGGACCTCTCCTATCAGTGGGCTTGGAAAGGGGCAGGGAGGGTTGGGAGGGAATGAGAGAGGGTCCTACAGCTGGGATACATAATAAAAATAATTTAAAAAAGATTGTATGAAGTTCACAAAGAATTAATAAAATTATGTCTAAAAAGCTAGCATAATAAGTAATCCAATTAAGAATGGGTACAGTGCTAAACAGATAATTCTCTGTAGAGGAATATAGAATGGCAGGGAAACACTTAAAGAAATGCTCAATGTCCTTAGTCATCAGAGAGATGCAAATCAAAACTACCTTGAGATTTCTTCTTATACCCATCAGAATGGCTCTGATCAAAAACTCAAGTGACAATACATGCTGGAGAGGATATGAAGAAAATAGAACACTTCTCCACTGCTGGTAGTAATGTAAATTTGTACAACCACTTTGGAAATCAATCTGGTGCTTTCTCACACACTTAGAAATAGCGCTTCCTCAAGATCGAGCTATACCACTCCTAGGCATATATCCAAAAGATGCTCAAGTACACAACATGGACATTTGTTCAACCATGTTCATAACAGGTTTATTCATAATAGCCAGAACCTGGAACTAACCCAGATGTCTTTCTAGAAAGGAATGGATACAGAAACTGTCGTACATTTACACAATGGAATACTAATCAGCAATTAAAAACAAGGAAATCATGAACTGTCCAGGCAAATGGTGGGATCTAGAAATGATCATCCTGAGTCAGAAATCCCACAAAGAGAAAACACACACACGGTATACACTGTACATACTCACTTAAAAGTGGATACTAGACATGTAATATAGGATAAACCTACCAAAATCTGTACACCTAAAACATTGAGCTAGAAGGAGGATTCTGAGTAAGATGATCAATCCTCACTCAAAAAGGCAAATGGGACAGAAATTGGAAGAAGGAAAAAACAGAAAACAGGACAGGAACCTCCCACAGAGAACCTCTGAAAGATTCTACCCAGCATTGTAGCAACGCAGAGAGTGAGATTCATAAACAAACTTTGGGCAGAGTTCAGAGAATCTTAAGAAAGAAGGGGGATATAATAAGACTTGGAGAGGACAGGAGCTCCACAAGGATAGCAACAGAACCAAAAATTCTGGTCACAAGGGTCTTTTCTGAGACTGATATTGCAACCAAGTTTCATTCATGGATATAACCTTGAACCCCTGCTCCGGTGTAGCCCATGATGGCTCAGTATCCAAGTGGGGGTCCTAGTAAGGGGAACAGGGACTATCTTCGATGCAAACTCAGTTGCTAGCTCTTTGACTGCCTCCCCCTGATCGGGGAACAGCCTTGCCAGGCCACAAAGAAGAACAATGCAGCCATTAGTGATGAGATTGGATAAACTAGGGTTAAATGTAAAGGGAGGAGGACCTCCCCTATCCATACACTTGGAGAGGGGCATAGGAGCAGATGAGAGAGGGATGATAGAGTTGGGAGGTGATGAGGAAAGGGGCCACATGGTGAATAAATTGTACTTAATATAAAAAATAAAAAAATAAAAAATAAAAATAAAAAATAAAAATTAAAAAAATAAAAAATAAAAAAAATAAAAAAAATAAAAAATAATTTAAAAGGAAAGAAAATTGAACTATATACTATTTATGAAGGTAAAAGTAAAGGTATTAATCATGAGAATACTAAACTCTACCTTTTAGAAAATACAACAGTGAATTTGAATACAAATCAGTGTAAGCCAACTACTAAGAATAACCAGAAATTTGAATTGAGAAAAGGCTCAAGTATATACACTAAATCTAGATTAGACAAAATAAAACCACAGTTGTAAAGACTGAAAGGTAAAGAAATATTCACAGTCAAATAAAAGTGTAAATGAATAGAATGAGTTTTAAAACTGCATAAAAGACACAGAAAAAAACTATATCAGTGACAAAAGAAAGGACATAAATGTATACTCAATGAGCTTAAAAATAAAATGAATAAACTTTTCAAGATGATAAACACAGTTAAAATTTCTTTGAAAGTCAGTGAGAGAAGCTAAGTAGATTAAATACATGAAAATCTAATGTCCCAAAAGAAATAGAATGAAAAATAAATTGAGCAAAAATTGAAATAATCAACAATCTTTTCACTACAGTATTCACACTCACCTCACATTGCCCCATATCAAATAATTGTTACAAAGGAAGACAATAAAAGCTGTGGAACTGTACTTTTAAACTTCTGGTCTGATGTTTCCAGAAAGCAAGCTGAGCTTGGTCTATTACAACAGATTTGTTTTTCTCATCTAGGTTCATTCTTCATCTGACCTGGTAATCCCAGATCTTTTTTTTTTTTAATTTTTTATTTAACTTTTATTAATTGCACTTTATTCCTTTTGTATCCCCCCGATAAGCCCCTCCCTCCTCCCCTCCCGGTCCCACCTTCCCCTCCTTTCTGCATGCATGCCTCTCCCCAAGTCCACTAATAGGGGAGGTCCTCCTCTCCTTCTTTCTGATTTTTTTTTCTTTTTTTTTCTTCTCAGTGCAGTTTATTCAGGAACCTTGAACAATCTTCCGACCCTGGGAAAAGCCAGCCCACAGCTTAAATAGCCTCTGGGTAGCCAACCCCAGCGTGCCACGTGGGCAATGCAAATAGGTCCACATACACGGAAGCAAGCCAGATCCTCAGCCTTAGCCAAATATGGAGTTGTTTGTGACAGGGAGCTCTCACCATCGGGAAGGTGGAAGGCAGAAACCAGCTCCATCTTT
>REGO01000259.1:1054939-1077646 GCA_010120015.1 Rhombomys opimus | reverse complement strand
CTGGAAACAACTCAGATGCCCCTCAACTGAAGAATGAATGCAGAAATTGTGGTACATCTATACAATGGAATATTACTCAGCAATGAAAAATAAGGAAATCATGAAATTTGCAGGTAAACGGTGGGACCTGGAAAGGATCATCCTGAGTGAGTTGTCCCAGAAGCAAAAAGACACACACGGTATATACTCACACTCATATAAACATACAACATAGGACAAACCCACTAAAATCTGTGCATCTAAAGAAACTAAGCAAGAGAGAGGACCCTATCTAAAAAGGTCAATCCCCACCCTGAAAGGCAAAGAGGATGGACATTAGAAGAAGAAGAAAACAGGAAACAACCTAGGAACCTGTCACAGAGGGCCTCTGAAAGCCTCTGCCCTACAGACTACCAAAGCAGATGCTGAGCCTGATGGGCAACTGTTGGGCAGAGTGAATGGAATTTTATGTAAGAACTGGGAAATAGTAAGAGCTGGAGAGGACAGGGCCTCCACAAAGAGAGCAACAGAACAAGAAAATTTCAACACAGGGAACTTCCCAGAGACTCATACTCCAACCAAGGACTATTCATGGAGATAACCTAGAACCCCTGCACATATGTAGCCCATGGCAGCTAAGTCTCCAAGTGGATTACATAGTAATGTGAAGAGGGACTGCCTCTGACATAATCTGACTGGCCTGCTCTTTGATCACCTACCCCTGGGGGGGAGCAGCCTTACCAGGCCATAGTAGAGGACAATGCAGCCACTTTTGATGTAATCCCAGATCTTGTAAAGTCACATAGACCTCCAGGAAGGTTACAGGCAGGAACATTTTCTGATAAGAAAACCTGCTCAGCAAGTATCTGAGAATTCCTGAAAATCCTCAATCCTATGCTAAGGAGAGCTTAGTTTTCAGCAAGGAACTTTAGTTGTATTTGGGTATTTTCCTCCACCCGTAGGATAGAGTACTGTGCTCTCCTTCTTGTGAAAGGACCATGCTACTGCATGTAAATGAGGTACTGTACCATTACATGTAAAATCAGGTATCCCTAGCATTCCTGATGCTAGCAAATCAAATATATTCACCCTCAAAAACCCTCCTACTCCCTAAAGTTTATAAGCCCCTGACTTCACATGAAATAAAAGTGTGTGAGTGCTGAGTGCTGCCTGTCTCTTGCTGTGTGCTACATGCTACATGCTGTGCTCTGCATGATACCATCAGCTTTCCTGCATGGCTGCCAGAAATTTGTCATTTATTCTGGGGTTGCGAGGCCTCCCCTCCTCTCTGGAAAATCTCTACCAAATGGCTGAACTTTGCTGTCAACCAAGCAGCTATGGGCCCAGGCTACCTCGAGCTTCTGGACTGCTGTGGCATGACTACTTGTCAGTCAGCCATGTGTGTCTTGATGGATGCTGACCTCTGGCAAAGCACCTGTCAGACTTGCTTTTCAGCTTTCTGAGCCACCAGGCACTGGCTTCTGCCCATACTCTTGTCCTTACTTAGCAGGCAGGTTAGCCAAAGGGTTGTAACACGACAGTATTATCACAGGTTTCTGGAACTCCTGAGTTTCCACTGCCTCTATTACATGCAAACTTATTTAAAAGACCTACCTGCAACACCTAGGTGGAAAACTCATTTCCAGTTGTCCCTGTGAGAGCAGGAGCCTTGTCTGCCATACCAGTCATGCCCTAAAGAGCTCTAGCAGTTCCTGAGAGATGAGATCTTTCTGTTCTTCATCTGTAAGCTGACAACCATTAAGTCCAGACTATGCAGGGCAGAGAACAACAGAAAACATCCTCTTTGGGTGGGCATGGGAAATACATTATAATAAGTCCATAATAAAGGCATGCAGGTAGCAATTTATGAACACCAGATAAATAAATACTAACAACAGGGAAATTGTAGCATGTTTCATGATGGAAATTCTTTTCTTAATTGTTCATTGTTGTTTTATACATTTTTATTCATTTACACATTGAAAATGATCTTTCCTTCCTTTAACTTCTTTTTTACCCTGCAGTTATACCTTACTGCCAGCAAGGCCAAAGTTACATGAATGAAATGCCTTGTAATTTCAAGGAAAAGCACTCCAGAAAGGGCTCCAAGCAAGAAAAAAAAATCAAATATCAAGCAGGTGACTCTAAATCTATACCTTCATGACCAACAAATTAAATAAAGCCAAATAATAAAAGCTATTTTAAGTTTGATGCATTCCTATAGGATTAAAGAAAACCTAAGTAAGGGCACATGAAAAATGCTGAATGAATTTAGGAAATAAATAGGAAGCACATTAAATTCAGAAGTAGATGGAAGTAATTTCCAAAGGTAGCTCATGTGAGGAGCTTCTCCTCCATTGTGTGCATTCTATTTTCCATAAAACAGATTGGTGTAAAACAAGACCAAACAGAGAGTGAATAATTGCTGGAGCCCTGGCCTCAACCACACGAAGACACCAGAAAACCACCAAACCTAGCTATTATTGTGAGCCAGAAAATATTGATCAAGAGAATAATCTACTTTGTATAAAAAGAAAAAAATCATGAAAAAATGAGAATTAATTACTTGTACAGTGATTTATTTTTCATTCAGTCATGTGAAAGATTAAAACATTTGTTCTTCTTTCTTCTTTCTCTCTCTTTCCCTTTTTTCTTTTTTTCTTTTTTTTTTTTTGAGATTATTCATGATTCTTCATGTAGAAGTTTCCCCAAAGGTGCTGGTGAGAAATCAAATATAGCTTAACCCATACACTTTATGAAATTCTGTACACTCAAGGGAGAAATATATTCTTATTTCAAGAAACTGAAAAATGAAAAAAGTGAGAGTATATTTCTATAAGGGAATTTCAATCTGGCCACATGGTTGCTCTGGCAAGGGATTACATTCAAAGACCTGTTAGGTCTATGTGATTTAGCTCAAATGTAGACTTCCTTGGGATTACAGAATGATATGTCTGGAATACTGACTGACACACCATAAATACATACCTTTAGTCCCAAACAATGAAGCTAAGTTTAGTTTATGGAAGGAAGCAGCCATGTTTAAAAGTGATGTCTAATTGAAGAGCAGACAAAGTGACTAATTAGAAAAAAAGAAGGAGTTAGAGAAAGGATGCATACAACTTTGACAAGAACAGGACAGGAAAGGAAGAACAGTGCAGTATTTGTTTTAACTGAGAATTTCTTACTGGGACAGCTTTACAGAGACAGGTTGCAGAGCGGACAAGCTAGACATAAGTGAAGAGAGAATAAACCAGAGAGTGAGAAGGAGCCAGAATTTTTTTTAATTTTATTTTTTTCTTATGAGTTACATTTTATTAACTCTGTATCCCAGCCATGTCTAGATCCCTCATTCCCTCCCAGTCCCTCCCTCCCCCCTTCCCTCATCTCCACTGTGCCCCTTTCCAAGTCCACTGATAGGGGGGGACCTCCTCCCCATTCATCTGATCCTGTTTTATCAGGTATCTTCAGGACTGGCTGCAAAGCCCTCCTCTGTGGCCTAACAGGACTGCTCCTCCCTTGGGGGGTGGGGAGGCCAAAAAGCCAGTCATTGAGTTCCTGTTAGCAATAGTCCTTGTTCCCCTCACTTTGGGAAACCAATTGGTTACTGAGCTACCACAGGCTACATCTGAGTGGAGGTTCTAGGTTATATCCATACATAGTCCTTGGTTGAATGTCAGTCTCAGAAAAAAAAAGACCCTGTGCCCAGATATATTTGGTCCTTGTGGAGCTCCTATCCTTTCCGTATCAGACTAACTCCCCTTCTTTCTTATGATTCCCTGTACTCTGCCAAAGGTTTGGTCATGAGTCTTTGCTTTGAAAACACTGCTAGTTAGAGTCTTTCAGGTGTGCTCAGTAGACTCCTGTCATACGTTCAATGCACATCCCATCTGTCTTTAAATTAAAACGTATTGAAAGAATTAGTTTTGAGGCCAGGAAGAGTAAGTCAGTCAGAATCCAAGAGAAGCCAGTTTGAATCAGTCAGCTTGGAGGGAGATGATTTTATGCTGGAATAACTGAATTGAACCGGCCAGCCAGAGTTCAGAAAGAGTTAGAGAACAGCCTACATACAATCCTCTCAAGAGAGGAAATGAAACCATTTACTTGTTCCTAATTAAAATTTATTTAGTAAATTCAAGCAAAATGATCCTGAAAATGAATAGCTGTTCATACTCAAAAAGGAAGAGAGAGAGAGAGAAAGAAAGAAAGAAAGAAAGAAAGAAAGAAAGAAAGAAAGAAAGAAAGAAAGAAAGAAAGATGTCTCAGTGTCAAGAAAATTGCTGCTTTTTCAGAGGACTATACACTTTGAACCTTAGGACCCACACCAGGCAGATGATTTCTGCCTGCAGCTTTAGTTTCAGGAGCTCTGGTCTCTAAAGTTCCCTGCATAGAGATGGCATGTACTTGCAAAAACAATGTACACATAAGTAAAAATTAAAAAGTCTTCAAAAATAATAAAAGAATAGGCAAGCTTGGCTGATACACTGTGCTACGCTGCAGTGGGTGTTTATGGTAAGGGAATCAGTGAATGACTAGCAGAAGGCACAACAATAGGCACAAAGAGTCATGTGGAGTAGTAGAAGTGTTTCATGATTTTTCTATCCTAATGTTTACTTTCAATAAATCTACATTTAGAACATTGGCTCTGTATTAACACAAGTGAAATCCATGTTTAATGTTCTATTTCAAAGCCGTTAAATTTGTACGTCAGAAAGTTAGAAAATTCAGTAAAGTCTTAGATTTTTCAGAACAAAAAAAAAAATTGGAAGTGTACAAACATAAGAGAAGAGATAAAACTGCCATTATTTTTAGAAGATACTATCATCTAAATAGTTACCCAAGAGAACAATGAATGAAATCAGATTTTTCTCTGTACAAGACCATCATATAAAACATATTATCTTTCCCATATACCATCAGTCACCAGTAAAAACACAGAACTGAAAAAGTTTTCAGTCACAATACTTCCAAAATAAATGATAAAATCTAAGATGAAATGAGAAAAACCATACAAAGTTGAAAGATTTATACATAGAAAAAGACTTAGTAGATCGAGAATCCTATTAACAGTCCAGATAAATGATCCAGTATTAAGAACATTTGTACTGATAAAAACTCATCTTAATTTGATTTTTAAAAGAATTACAAATGAAGTACCATATGTTAATACGTAAAGCTATGTAGAAGAAATTATCCATAGGAATTTTGATGACAACAATAAAAATAATACTAGAAAAAAATTTTCTGCATTTTATCAATAATATGTTGTAGTAATTAAAACATACTGCTACAACTTTATTTTATTTATTTTATTTTGTGCTGTGAATTAAAATCAGGTTCTTGTAAACAACTCCTGTCATAGGAAATTACACTATGATTGAGCTGTAGTCCCAGAGTTTTAAATTTTTGAAATCACTTCAGAAAACCTTCAAAAATGTCTATGTGTGTATGTTGTGTGTTTTGTATTGTGTGTTGCATGATGGAGGTGTGCATGCTGCATGCACTTGAGTCTAAAAGTTTATGCATCCATGCTCACACATGCAAAGACAATAGTAGGGTATCTGGTATCTTGGCCTTATTGTCTTGTAAAACTGTCTTAAAAAAAAAAAAAAAAGCTCACCAATTTCAGCTGAAAGACTGGCTAGTGAGTTATTGTGATCTACCTTTCCCCAGCACCCAATGCTGGGATTATGAGTGCACACATCCACACATTTTACTTTTTTTTTTGGGGGGGGGTCCTAGAGAGTTGGATACCGAATCTAATGCTTTCAGGTTGAATATTATTATGAGAAATTAATGCCCCCCATTAGAATATTAGAATAGTCTATTTTTCAAACTTATTCAGCCAAAAATACAGACATGATCAATAATGTGATACTAAGATAGTTATTGTACTGAGAAATAGAAACATCATAATCTGATATTTAAAATAATATAGAAAACAAATAAATACTAGTATGCTATGCAATTTGAAGTTACAGGCCTCCATAGGGGCAGGGTGATGACAAACTTAAAGACAGCAGGGTCAACACAATGTATTTTCTTTTGATTTCAAAATGAGAGACTGGTGAGATGACTAAGTAGGTAAAGATTCTTGACTTCAAATCTGATAAAGCTGAATTTATGACCAAAACACAGATGGTAGAAAGAACTAACCCTACACATTATCATCTGAATTCCACATGTATACTGTGACTTGTGTGCCCACACCTATACACACAAAATAAATAAATGAATATTTTTTTTAAATTAAAAACAAAGAAGTATTAAACAACCAAGGCTATATGGCTATATGAGCATATTTTTCTGGATGTAAGTAGCCTGTATTAAAATTGAGTTCTAGATATAACATATAATACTTTTTTGGTTACCTAATGTTCTGTACCTGTTTTTCTTTAGATGATATACACTGTTTTGTGATGTCAAACAGTTAATATATGTAAAATGCTTTGAAAGTGGCAGAAACAATTACAATTACTTTAGAAACCTCAGTAAGTTTTCCGTAAGGTTTCTAAAGTAATTGTAATTGTCCTTGCTTATATGAAGAAAGCAACAAATAATAGAATATAAGAATGCTATCATTTTTAAACCTCAACAGTCTGTGTCTTTGATTTTATTTTTATAAATATACAAAGTATTTAGTCATGCATAAATACATGTGTATAGTAGCTTGTCCCAGAGGACATATTTTAAATAAGTAAATGTATTGATACTGTATGAGAGAAACATGCTTAAAATTGGCTTGGTGACACTAATACCATTATTTACTTGAGTTAGGAAGTCCTGTTTTACTTAAGATTCATAAAATTTTACACAAATAGGCTTTGAATCTGATTATTATCCCATAGACTCAAGTGTTTTAACACATTTTCCTCACCTAGTGGAGTTGTTTGAAAATAAATTGGGAAACTTTAGGTTATGGGGCCTAGAAGGAGAAAGTAGGCCATGACACTACGGTTCAAAAAGGCTTACCCTCTAGCCTGAGCTTTCTGCTTCTTGATTCATGGATTTAACAAGTTGCATCTCAAATTTCCACACCTTCTTTAAAAGTATAGCCTATATATTCTAACGAATAAGCCAAAATGAGTCTTTCTTCCTTTAAATTGCTTCTATTAGGTAGATGAGTTGATAATCCAGATCAAAACAGGAAGATAATAACAGATAAAAGATACAGAAAAGTACTTTGGGAAAGAAAAATAACTGAGGTAAAAACATCTGGGTTGTTTCCAGGTTCTGGCTATTACAAATAAAGCTGCTACAAATATGGCTGAGAAAATGTCCTTGTTGTGTACTTGAACAAATTTTGTATATATGCCTTGGAGTGGTATGAGTGGTATAGCTAGATCTTGAGGAAGCACTTTTCCTAATTGTCTGAGAAAACACCAGATTGACTTCCAAAGTGGTTGTGCCAGTTTACATTCCAACCAGCAATGGAGGAGAGTTCCCCTTTCTCCACATCCTCTCCAGCATGTGTTGTCATTTGAGTTTTTGATTTTAGTCATTTTGATGGGTGTAAGGTGAAATCTCAGGGCTGTTTTGATTTACATCTTCCTGATGGCTAAGGATATTGAGCATCTCTTTAAGTGTTTCTCTGCCATTCTATATTCCTCTACAGAGAATTCTCTGTTTAGCTCCGTACCCCATATTTTAATTGAATTGCTTGATGTATTGCTTTTAAACTTCTTTAGTTCTTTATATATTCCAGATATCAGCAGTTTGTCAGATATAGGGTTGGTGAAGATCCTTTCCCAGTCTGTAGGCTGTCGTTTTGTTGTGTTGACAGTGTCTTTTGCTTTATAGAAGCTTTTAAGTTTCATGAGGTCCCATTTATTGATTGTTGATCTTAGAGCCTGTGCTGTTGGTGTTATATTCAGGAAGTTGTCTCCTGTGCCTATGAGTTCTAGGCTCTTCCACAATTTTTCTTCTAACCGATTTAGAGTATCTGGTTTTATGTTGAAGTCTTTGATCCACTTGGACTTTAGTTTTGTGCAGGGTGATAAATATGGATCTATTTTCATTTCTCTGCATGTAGACATCCAGTTGGTCCAGCACCATTTGTTGAAGATGCTGTCTTTTTTCCATTGAATGACTTTGCCTTCTTTGTCAAAAATCAAGTATTCATAGGTGTGTGGGTTTATTTCTGGGTCTTCTATTCAGTTCCATTGATCCACCTTTCTGTTTCTATGCCAATACCATGTAGTTTTTACTACTATTGCTCTGTAGTACAGCTTGAGATCGGAGATGGAGATACCTCCAGATGATCTGTTGTTGTACAGGATTGTTATGGAGATTCTGGGTTTTTTGTTTCTCCATATGAAGCTGAAAATCTTTTTTTTCACGTTCTGTAAATAATTGAGTTGGTATTTTGATGGGAATTGTGTTGAATCTGTAATTGCTTTTGACAGGATGGCCATTTTCACAATGTTGATCCTACCAATCCATGAGCACAGGAGATATTCCCATCTTCTGATATCTTCTTCAATTTCTTTCTTCAGAGACTTAGAGTTTTTTTCAAACAGATCTTTCACTTGCTTGGTTAGTGTCACTCCAAGGTACTTTATGTTATTAGTGCCTATTGTGAAGGGTGTTGTTTCCCTGATTTCTTTTTTGGCCCTATTTTCTTTGGTATGCAGGAGAGCTTCTGACATTTTTGGGTTGATTTTGCATCCTGCAAATTTGCTGAAGGTGTTTATCAGCTGAAGGAGTTCTCTGGTTGAGTTTTTGTGGTCACTTATGTATACTATCATATCATCTGTGAATAGTGACACTTTGACCTCTTCCTTTCCTATTTGTATCACTTGATCTCCTTTACTTGCCTTATGCTTTAACTAGGACTTACAGTATGTTGACTAGATATGGAGAGAGAAGGCAGCCTTGCCTTTTCCTTGATTTCAGTGGGATTGATTTAAGTTTCTCTCGATTGATTTTGATGTTGGCTATAGGCTTGCTGTATATTGCCTTTACTATATTTAGGTATGTGCCTTTTATCCCTGATCTCTCTAAGACTTTAAACATGAATGGGTGTTGGACTTTGTCAAATGCTTTTTTTGCATCTAAGGAGATGCTCATGTGGTTTTTCTCCTTCAGTTTTTTTATTTGGTGGATTACATTGACGGATATCTATATGCTGAAACACCCTTGCATGCCTGGGATGAAGCCTACTTAGTTAGGTTGGATGATATTTTTGATGTGTTCTTGGATTCGGTTTGCAAGTAATTTATTGAGTATTTTTGCATCAATAATCATAAGAGAGATAGGTCTGAAGTTCTCTTTTTTTGTTGGGTCTTTGTGTGGTTTAGGTATCAAGGTGAGTGTAGCTTCATAGAATGAGTTTGGTAATGTTCCTTTTGTTTCTATTTTGTGGAATAATTTGGAGAGAATTGGAGTTAGCAGTTGTTTGAAGGTCCAGTAGAAATTTCCATTAAATCCATCTGGCCCAGGGCTTTTTTTTTGGAAGAGAGGCTGTTGATGACTGGTTCTATTTCCTTGCAGGATATAGGACTATTCAATCTTTCTACCTGATCTTGCCTTAATTTTGTAGATGGAATCTATCAAGAAAATTGTCCATTTCTTTTAGATTTTCGAATTTCATGGCATATAGGCTTTTGTAGTATGACCTAGTGATTGTTTTTATTTCCTCAGTGTCTGTAGTTATGTCTCCCTTTTCATTTCTGATTTTGCTGATTTGGATAGTTTTTCTCTGCCTTTTAGTTAGCTTGGCTAAAGTTTTATTTATCTTTGATTTTCTCAAAGAACAGGCTCTAGGTTTCATGATTCTTTGAATAGTTTTATTTGTTTTTAATTGATTGATTTCAGCCCTGAGTTTGATTATTTCCAGTTGTCTGCTCCTCTTGGGTGTATTTCCTTCTTTTTTTCTAAGACTTTCAGTTGGGTCATTAAGTTGCTTGTATGAGATGTCACAAATTTCATCTTGAAGGCACTTAGTGCTATGAGCTTTCTACTGAGCACTGCTTTCATTGTTTCCCATAAATTTGGTTATGCTGTGCCTTCATTTTCATTGAATCTAGAAAGTCATTAATTTCTTTATTTATTTCTTCCTTAACCCAGCTGTCATTGAGCAGCAAGTTGTTCAGTTTCTATGTACTTGTAGGCTTTTTTCTAATCCTATTGTTATTCAGGTTCAGCTTTAGTCCATGTTGGTCAGATAGAATACAGGGGATCATTTCAATCTTCTTGTATCTGTTGAGGCTTGCTTTATGACCAACTATATGGTCTATTTTGGAGAAGGTTCCATGAGGTGCTGAAAAGAAGCTATAAAAGAGTTTGGGTGGAAATTTCTGTAGACATCTATTAGGTCCATTTGATTTAGGACTTCTGTAGGTGCCTTTATTTCCTTATTAGACTTCTGTCTCGATAATCTGTTCCTTGGTAAAAATGGGGTGTTGAAGTCTCCCACTATTAAGGTGTTGGGATTGATGTGTGATTTAGGTTTTAATAATGTTTCATTTATGAATGTAGGCTCTCTTGTATTTGGGCATAGATGTTCAGAATTGTGATGTCCTCTTGGTGGATTTTTTTTCTTTGATGAGAATGTAGTGTCCCTCCTCATCTTTTTTGATTAATTTTGGTTGATAGTCAATTTTATTAGATGTTAGGATAGCTAACCCAACTTGTTTTCTTGGTCTGTTTGCTTGAAAGACATTTTTCCAGCCCTTTACTCTGAGGTAGTGTTTATCTTTGTTGCAGAGGTGCATTTCTTGGCTGCAGCAGAATGTTGGATCCTGTTTCTGCACCCATTATTTTAGTCTGTGTCTTTTTATTACAGAGTTGAGTCCATTGATGTTGATAGATAATGTGACCAATGAAAGTTAGTTCCTTTTATATTGGAGCAATTGTGTTCCATTGCTTGTTTTCTTTTAATTTTTGTTGCAATATTATTTGTATGCTATGTTTTCTTGGGTGAAGTTGTTTTCATTAGATTGGAGTTTTTCTTCGAGTATCTTCTGTAGGTCTGGTTAGCTTTGTAGATATTGCATAAATTTAGTTTTTTCATGGAATGTTTTGTTTTCTCCATCTATGTTGATTGAAAGCTTTGCAGGGTATAGTAGTCTCAGTTGGCATCTGTGGTCTCTTAGAGTCTGTATGACACCTGCCCAGGCCCTTCTGGCTTTCATAGTTTCTGATGAGAATTCTGGTGTGATTCTGATAGGTCTTCCATCATATGTTACTTGGCCTTTTTCCCTTGCTGTTTTTAATCTTTTCATTGTTCTTTACATTTAGTGTTTTGACTATGCTGTGATGTGATGTATTTCTTTTCTGGTCTAGTCCATTTGGTGTTTTGTAGGCCTCTTGTATATTTATGGACATCTCTTCCTTTAAGTTGGAAATTTTTCCTCTATGATTTTCTTGCAAATATTTTCTGGACCTTATAGCCTTACATCTTCTTTTTTCTCTATTCCTATTATTATTAGATTTTGTATTTTCATGGAGTCCTTGATTATTGGATATTTTGTGTTTGGGAATGTTCTGATTTTACTTTCTCTTTGAGAGAAATATCAGTTTCTGTGAGTGTATCTTCAGCTCCAGAGATTCTCTCTTCCATCTCTTGTATTCTCTTGGTGATGCTTACCTTTGTGGTTCCTGATCTTTTCTCCAAGTTCTCCAGCTCCATTGTTCTCTCAGTTTGTGATTTCGTTATTGATTCTATTTCTGTTTTCATGCCTTGCACCATTTCCTTTATCTATTTGAATGTGGATTCCTGTCTCTCTCTATGATAGTCTTTATTTTTTTGTTCATTTCCTCTCTCTATGCCACTAATTTTATCTGAATTTGTAGCTCTATTTGTTTGGCTATGTTTGCCTGTGTTTTTTGAAGAATTTTGTCTATTTCTTCTTTCTTTACCTCCAAATGACTGGCCAAATCTTTGATAGATTTGTTCATATCCTTTTTAACTGTCTGAATTTGCATGGCTATTGCTCTGAGAGACTTTTTTGTTTCTACTTTATGAGCCTCAAATAATTGGGTAAGAATAGCTTTAAAGTAATTTTTTGTGTTTCTTATGAATTGGAGTATCCATCAATTTTGTGGGTCACTGGTGAAGTCATGATGTCCTGATTTATGTTGGATGTGTTCTTTTGCCTACCCCTGGCCATTGGCTTATCTGATACCTTCCCTGTTTGTTTCTGGATTCTGCAGTTCAGACTGGTACTGCCTCTTTCTGGCATCTGGAGAGTTCTTCAGGAAGCTGAGAGAGGTCTTGTGGCCTCAGTGTGTGAGTTGGTGCATTAGCTGTACCTCATGCAAAGTTCCCTGTCGTTTAGAAAGTTTTACTCTCATTTTCCTGGATTCAGACGTTTTTCCACTTACCAGTTTAGGCTTTCAGCTCTATCACAGCTCAGAAACTGTGCATGCTAGTTGCCATCTTGGCTCAATGCAGATATTTATTTCAGGGAGATGATGTTCATTCTACTATAGAAGATGATTAAAGAAATAATTTTACTTGACTGCAAATATTTTTAGATATCTGCTTAGAGTATAAGTGCATGCCTCATATTTGCTAGATAATCATATTCAAACTAAAAATTAGAACGTACTTTAATTTAAAATATTTTTATAAATTAGTTTTATATTCAAATTATTTGAAGTAATGATACAATACAAATTTCAGATATTTTGTTCTTATTTAGAGTGGCTTATGTGCGGTGATTGGTATATTTTAGGATGTGTAAAGGCAATTTCCTAGTACCACAGCACAAAGTCTAACAATAACCTTTTTCTCACCAAATACTAGTTTAGTAAACTCCCATGGGAACTGAAGTACAGTCATAATATTAACACATACTGGGTGATACATCCATACATTTCAAGACTACAGAACATTTTTTTCATGGTGATGGGGAAGTAATATACTACCTGAAAAAAATAAAAATAAAAGGCCTGGTCATGGTCATCAGGAAGAAGAAAGAGGTTTTAAGAAGCTGAGAATGGAAAACAGAACAGTGAATATAAAAAATAGCACACATCTTCATCTTGGATAAAAAGACTCAAATGTGGTTTTCAAAACATTCTTTTAAACTCCTTAGAAAACTAAAGACCAGTTATTAGTTACTAATTATTATAAATTAGGGGCCCATTGTAGATTAGAATCTGCTGAATATTGCTTCACAATTATGACATTTTAAAATTAGTCTGTACATACAAATTAAGCTACTTTTAAGAATTTGGAAATGTCGTAGTTCTTATATAATATGCTTTGTGTAAATCCTACTCATTATGGGAGCAATGAAAGATGAAGCTGAAATGCTTCTTTTTGAAACGTTCATTAAATCTCTGTATGTCAAAGTAGGAAATCAGTAAGCATTGAAAGTAATTTGTGCCTAAATTACTTAAAGTATTTCTGATTTCCATTTGTAGCTAATTGATAGTGTAGCAAGTGAATGTAATGATGATGAACCTGCCTTAGGGTGTTATGTTAATAATGTATTAGATTGCTTACATACTATACGTTGAATAATGTGCTGACATTTATTTGAAAGTCATGACTTACTATTATTAGTATTGTGTTTTCAAGTTTGTATCAAGCAACAAAATTAGATATAGAGTTGACATTAATTTGCAGTTTTATTTGTTGCAGGTTGTCATGGGCAAAAGTTTCTAAAATAACAAAGAGAGTCATCCTGACAGATGCTTATCCAATTTTCCACCTTTCACTTACATTTCATAAGAAAAGTAGTCTTATACTTTCAAATTTCTTCTCCAAATACACTGCCTGGCATATTTTTAAATTTGGTTGTTCACACCCAGCTGGATTATTAGTTAGTGGGCATGGCTAAAGTAATTTTGACCAAAGTCCTAATGGAATAATACTCACATTTTGACCACTAAGATATTTTAAAGAATTTTCTAAGATTTAAATGGAGAAAAGCACATACTAACTTTGGCAGGAATTTTGACCTTGGTCTTAAGTTAACTTTAGGGCTAATATGACTCTTGTTTAACTTTAGGTCTATGATTCACTATCTACAATGTGTTAATATTTTAAATGAATGCATTGAAGTATTTGTAGTAGTAACAAGAGGATGGCAAGGTTTGCATACAAGAAAAATAGCAGATGTATCTAACTAACCTTTCTTAATGACTGGATTGCCATCTAAGAGGATACTCAAAATGATGAATTCAGATATAGAAATGTTCAGATGTTGATCATACAATTTCAAATTTGAGGCCATGATTATACTTAATGAAATCAGCATCCAGTAGTAACTAAACTGAATTTATCACAGTTCTTGTGTACTGTGACCAAATACCTGACAGAAACAAAGAAAAACAATACACGGTTAAACTTGTCTCTTTGTTATAGAGGGTTCAGGCTACATGGAAGCAAATAGGAGTGCTTGCTCTATCATCAGGCCACAATTCTCAGTGGTGAAACTGTTGTTTATGATGGCAAAGTGTTTTCAAGTCTAAATTAAACCAAATTTCATTTACCCAATGATGTACATAGAAAGAAATTATAATATATGAATGCAAGTTTTATTGATTCTATGGCCTTTTATACAATTGTCCAGGGTTCAAGTACTTAGTGTGCTGTAGAGGAATTTTAATCCAGCAGCATGGCTATGCTAGCAAGAAATCACATCTAAAGAGCTAGGTCTGTGTGAACCAAGCATAATACAGACATACCCTTAGTATATATATATACATATATATATATATGTGTGTATGTGTATATATATATGTGTATATATATATGTATGTATACACACACACACACACACACACACACACACATATATATATATATATATATATATATATATATATATATATAATCTCCCTGGCTCTAATACAAAATTTTACTCCTTCAGTCTGAAATTTAGTATACTCCCTTAGTCCCAAACAATGATGCACAATTGATGGACAGACAAAGTGACCAATCAGAAAAAGATTTGACAGAATGAGTCAGAGATAGGAAACATTCAACTCTCATGAGGACAGAAAAGAGAAGCTATTTAAGAGCATCACAGTTTGAGAAGTTCAGAGGCAAGGATTTTCCAAGAAGAAGAGTTCAGTGACAAGCAAAGAGAACATAGTCACTTTGGAGAGGAATACTGACCTGGAACAGCTGAATTGAACCAGTCACCCTGAGTTCAGAAAGAGATAGAAAGGGTGAGCTTACTGAAGAGTAAGTCTCAGAGGCTGAAAACATTATAGGCCTGAGAGACCAAATAATTAAAAATTAGTTTTTTGGGTATTGGTTTAAAGTTTAAAGCACAAGCATGAACAAAGGCCAGACACGTCCAGCCACCTGCAGGGAGGAATCAGCCTTACTACATTCTTTTCCTGTGTACTAGAGATATAGCTGCTTGGAAACCAGCCCAGATTGCCCCTCTTCCCTAGGACAGCCAAACAAGAGAAGCTCCAGACCATTGATGGTTTTGGAATCTTCCTATAGACAATCAATTAAAAATGCAACATCCCCGTTTGTGTTTCAACTAACAGAACCTTGCCAGGCTGGAATCCCCTTGCTTTGGGAGAACTGAGAGGGCCTGGACTCTTTAAATCAACCACCTAACCTGAGCATGAGGCTCTTCGCTCTCAACCAATAATGCAGTGAGGGTGTAGCCAGAGCTAACTTGTGTTTTGCGATAGAGTTGATTCCTGGTGGTCTCTTGGAGGTCTTGTAAACTAGGTACAACAGGCCAAGGTTAGCAAATAGAAGCAGGAAAGTGGTTTTTTTGTTGTTCATTGTTCATTATTTTGTGTCTAAGTTATGAATAAAGCACTTGTTTAAATTGGAAAAAAAGCATAGGAATTTACTATTAGGAGGCTTTATTGGTTGTTTTATTTTTGGACAATGAACATATTTGGCAATCAGCAAACACTTGTAACACTAATGTAATAAGAATAGAAATGTTTTAGAAATAATATATAATAGCTGACCTCCTTCATAACATATTAGATATATAAAAAAGGCCCCTGCTAAATTTTTCACTTTGAATTTTTTGGGGATGTATTCAATGCAGGAAGAGTTTATTTGGCTAATAATTCCAGAAGTATAAGAATTTATCATATGAGAAGTATGGCAGGAAGAACAGGTATGCTGTGAGGGAAAGGAAGATGAGACTAATATTTCCAAATGCAAATTAGAGCAAAGAAATGAACTAGAAGTGGCATGAAACTTCCAATTTTAAAGACCACCCAAAATGAAATTTTTAACCTGCAAAGTAAGGCTGGACCACCTAAACTTTCCCAAACAACACCATTACCTAGAGAACATGTTTTTAAAGCCAAGCTTATGGGGACATTTTTATTGAAACCAACAAAGGACATTTTTCTTTCTCTCGCACCTTTGCTATTTCTTGCCTTTCCTGCTTTATCCAGATTTAGCATCTTCTTGTCAGTGAGTTTCCTTTATTACACCCCTAGGTTCTCCTCCATGTGATCTTAGCCAAACTAGACGAAAATTGTTTGCCATCTCTACTGCAAGTTCATTGATTTTGCAACCTCATCCTTTTTGTCAAATATTTAAATTCAAGAGGCAGTTTTTACAGGTGCTATTCATAATTTCCTGAAGGACACTGTCCCCAAACCAAATAAGATTCTTAGTGTAATGTGAACATTGGAAATTTGTCAGTAACTTTTTTTTTTTTTTTTGAGACAGAGTTTCTCTCTATAACTTTGGCTGTCCTCGATTCACCTTGTAGACCAGGCTGGCCTGCAACTCATAGAGATCCACCAGCCTCTGCCCTCCTGAGTGCTGAGACTACAAGGCTTGCACTACCATACCAGGCTGTTTGGCATTATCTGAATGTCAGTTATAGCAATACTCTATACAGGAGTTATCCTCATGCAGCAGATTGATTCATTAGTTGGTTGTAAACTTATTTGGAAAAACTGCCACTTTGATACCACTTTGAGATGATGATGGCAATCAGAATACTTTATATAATCTCTATATAAGAGAAACTATATAAAATCTCTAAAACAAGTATGCTTTTCTGGACACTTTGAGCCTCTTACCCAACATACTAGGTTTCCTTACCCTTGCTTTAAGGCCCAAGTCCTCTTGTAGGGCTGATTGTCCCTCACGTGCCTGGTTTCCATGCCAGCATTTCTGGGAAAAGCTGAGGTTTATTTATTACCTGACATAAGATTTTGATTTCATTATTTTAAATTTTAATGAAAAATGTCATTAAATTAACACACACATATAATCATCATTATTGGAGGTCGGTCTGATGATAAGTACTGGCCCTCTGTGTAAAACTTCCTAAGTCATTATAACTTATTGGTTAAATAAATAGCCTACACATGGGCAATACAGAATTGGGTTGGTATAGCCAAGATTTTCAGGCTTTGGAGAATCCCAAGAGGAATCACTGGACAGAGGAACCAGAGAGAGAAGGAAGGAGGGTGCCATGATTGGATAGTCTGAGGAAAACAAACAAACAAAAAACCAAACCAAAACAACAAAAAATATGACTGAGAGAAAGGATTCTAAAAATGGCATAAAAAGGCCCCTATGAAGATGTAGCCCAGAGCAGTTCAGTGTCCAAGTGGGTTACATAGTAATGTGAAGAGAGACTGCCTCTGACATAATCTGACTGAGCTGCTCTTTGATCACCTCCCCCTGGGAGGTGGGGAACAGCCTTACCAGGCCATGGTAGAGGACAATGCAGCTACTTTTGGTGTGAACTGATGGACTAAGATCAGAAAGGAGAGGAGAACCTCCCCTATCAGTGGACTTGAGGAGTGGCATGCATGCAGAGAGAGGAAGGAGGGTGGGATTGGGAGGGGAGGAGGGAGAGGCTTATGGGGGGATGCAGAATGAATAAAGTGTAATTGATGAAAAATTTAAAAAAAAAAGAAAAAAAAAGATAATTTAAGAACCTTAAATGACTTTCAAAAGAGGAGGAAAACATGGAGTTAGTCAATTTACATGGAGCACATCTCGCCCCTGGGGGCAATGGTCTCCTGAACCTACTCAGACCTCAGACACCACCACTGCTAGTTCTAGAACTGATGCAGGATGTTCCAACGAGGGGGCTAAGGCTTCTCATAATACTTCCTATAAGCCCACACTTTTTTGTTTATATCCCCCATTTTTATTCATTGTTAGCCAGATAGAGCCAAGTAATTGTGGTAATGATACTTGCTTTTTTGCCCAATGCTGGAATGCTAGTGAAATTAGGTATGCCCTGGTTACTCGAATGCCTCGCTGGGTGCCTGTGCCTGTTGATGCCCCTCACGCTATGACTCTCTTCAGACAGAAAAGGGATCTTGGAATTACAGCCGCCATTGTTACTGCCATCTCATTGGTGGCTGTTGGAGCTACCACCGCGGCATTAGCCATGAGTCACACTATGCAGACTGCTCAGACCCTAAATAATCTTTTAGCCAATGTAGCTCATGCCTTAGATGTACAAAAAGAAATTAATGCTCAACTGAAAGGAGGCTTGATGGTGTTCAATCAGAGGATTGACCTCATGCAGGAGCAAATTGATACCGGATGGCAAATCGCTCAACTTGGCTGTCAATGGAAGTATGCTGGACTTTGTGTCACTAGCATACAATATGAGAATTTTTCCTGTGCTGCAAATCTGTCTAAACAATTGTCTAGCTATATTTTAGGTAATTGGACTGGAGAATTCGATACTATGATGGAGCAGCTGAGAGTGGCCATTGTCACGGTAAATTCTACCAGAGTGGAAGCAGGACTAGCCACAGGATTATCATCATGGATTGCTGCAGCCATGAATCATCTGAAGGAATGGGTGGGCATGGAGCATTAGCAGGCCTTCTGGTGTTGGTCTCCTTGGTTTGCCTGTGGTGTATATGCAAGATTATAGTCTCACAACAGCATAATGCAACCATGACCATTCAGGCCTTTACAGCTATTGAAGCAGGACAGTCTCCCCAAGCATGGGAGCTAAAATGTTATGCTCAGGATGCGAGGCTAAGCACTGCACTCAGGGTCAGCCGCTTTCGACCCAGAGAAGAGCATGTCTGATTGCATGCGGGTTGATGCCCCAGGTCCCGCCTCTGAGAAAAAGGTATTGGACGGGTCTGATGCTCTTTGGGTAGATGACACCTAAATGAACATTGGTACAAAGTCCCAATTTATTTCTAATATCAGAGATCAGACCTCTACTCTTGCCTGATGCATCTAAAACAAAAAGGGGGAACTGTAGAGAGCTGCGTAATGCCAAGCCTGAAAGATGGAGCTTGTTTCTGCCTTCCACCTTCCTGATGGTGAGTGCTCTCTATCTCAAACAACTCCATATTTGGCTAAGGCTGAGGATCTGGCTTGCTTCCGTGTATGTGGACCTATCTGCATTGCCCACGTGGCACGCTGGGGTTGGATACCCAGAGGCTATTTAAGCTGTGGGCTGGCTTTCCCCAGGGTCAGAACATTGTTCAAGGTTCCTGAATAAACTGCATTGAAAAGAAAAAGAATATAAGCAAGTACCATGGGATTATGGGTGAAGGATAGTCCAGTTGAGGAGGATTAAGGTGGATAGCATTGGATGGAGACTTGGAGATGGATGGTGAGGATATTGAGACAGTGTAAGTAAAATATCTGCCAAGCCTAAAATAAATAAGGCAATTATAAATCTAACAGGTGTCTGTGACTTATTATTTGTTACAGTGGGTTGTATAACACTGCATGATAATCATTGGGCAAACATTATATAGCTCAACACCCATCTGTTACTTACTTCAACACAACATAGAAAAAGCAAAGACAAAATTATAGAAGAGTTCAGAAATAATTACTGTTTCAACAATTTAAATCTATTCAATAAACAAGCATCATCACATCACTTAAGTTTTATTTTCTGATTCAATGAGGTTTAGTTATTGTACTTCTCATCATTTAATTTAAATGCTTAAATTTCCTCCCTTTTAAAATCAATCAATAATTTTTGTAACTGTTGCTTATTGATTTCACATTGGGACAATTGAAGGAGATGGTATTCTTTGTATTGCATTTTTTTTCTTTCTGTTATTCTAACTTTAAATGTGGTACACTGTTTAAATTACCTCTTGTTCACTTTTCATTTATTCTCCTTTTTCTGTTTTATACTATTAACTTTTACATTTACTTTTTATTTATTGTTTATTACAATTTATTCACTTTTTTATCCCAGCTGTATTCCCCTCTCTCATCACCATCCCACTCTCTCTTCCTCTTTTCCCCCTATGCCCTGCCTTTAGTCCACAACAGAGGAGGTTTTTTTCCACTACTATCTGACCCTACCCTATCACATCTCCTTGGAATAGGCTGCATTGTCTTCCTTTATGGCCTGGCAAGGCTGCTCCCAACAGGAAGAGGTGATCAAAGAGCCAGCCATGTTCATGTCAGAAACAACCCCTGCTATTTTTACTAGGGAACCCGCATTGAGACTGACTGAACTGCTTGGGTTCTAGGTCTTCTCCATATGCATGATTTTTGGGTCAAGCAATCTTCTCTGAAGGAGAAGGCATGGATTCTTTGGCTCTGTTGATCTCCTTGTAGAGCTCTTGTCCCCTCCATGTCTTTCTATCTCTCTGTTGTTTTTCTTTTTACATTTTAGTTTGGGAAGTCACCACTTATCTCCTATAAAGATACACGAATCTTTCTATGATTTTGTCATGTCTAATAAATGTGTCATCTAGAATAATATTTGTATTACAGTTGTTCATTAAATGTGTGTTTCTGCACATATGAGAGTGTGCTTACCAAGGCATGCATGTAGAAATCCCAAATCATCTTGCAAGAGTCAACTCCTTACTCACTGTGAGTGTTTAGGGTTGAGTTCAAATTTTCAGATTTGACAGGAAACATCTTTACCTTCTCGGCCATCTGACAAGTCCTCCTATCAGCTATTCTTTATTTAAGCTCTTAATTTTAAAATTCTAACATTTCATTCTGATTATTAGCTTTATTTAATTGATTCTAGTATACTTTTATTCATTCATGTTATGTACACATTCAATTAATTCCCTTGACATACTATGTAAAATCCTTTTCTATTAATGTCTTCCTAACCCCAGACATATGCACAATAACTTTGTCATACCTGATTCTGTATCTCAAATTTTGGACTTTGCTTTTTTCCCATTGTTTACCATGGCTTCCTTCCTCTACTATTTTGGTTAGACTGTTAATACTGTGGCTTACCTAATACAGCATTAACTTTGCTCTATCTTGCTACCTTTTTGATCACAGTGCTTGACAGATTTTATTTAAATTCTGAACACTTTGCATATTTTGCATGTTTTTTTTTTCAGGCAGAAAATTTACATTTCACAAAAGTTTATTTTCTTCTCAAAGACACATACTTTTTGTTGTAGAGAATCATTTTGCTGTTTTTTACAACGGTTAATCTCCAGTTGCCTGATATTTTACTGTAATTCTGAAAATGCAATCATGGATATATATGAGGGATTCTGGATGCTAAATGAAGGCCCCACCATGTCTGTGATACTTGAGATGTGGTTTTGTTGTTGCTTTTGTTTTTTACTGTTTACAGATAACATTGATCTATTTGTCAGTATTTTTTTTCTTTTTTACTAATACTGTTTTTTTTTTTTTTTCACTTTACTTCCTAATCATGAGCCCCGCATGCCTCTCTCTTGGTCCTAAATTTCCTTCCTCTTTCCCCATATGCCGTCTCCCATATTCCTCAGAAAATTGGAGCTGCCTCCCATTACCAACCAACACCCACATATCAAGTCACATCAGGACAGAGAGCAACCTTTTCAACTGATGCCAGCCAAGGGAACCTCGCCAGAGGGCAGTGATCTAAAAACCTGCAACATGTCAGAAATAGTCCCTGTTCCCCTTACTAGGGTATCTGCTTGGATCCTAAGCTACCCTGGGCTGCATCTGAGCAGAGGTTCTAGGTTATATCCATACATGGTCCTTGGTTGGAGAAGCAGTCTCATATAAGTCCCCTGTGCCCAGATATATTTGGTCTTTGTGGAGCTCCTATTCTCTCCAGGTTATATTGACTCCCCCTTCTTTCATATGATTCCCTGCACTCTGCCAAAGTTTTAGTTTTGAGTCTCAGTATCTGCTTTGATACACTGCTAGGTAGAGTCTTTCAGAGGCCCTCTGTGGTAGACTCCTGTCCTGTTACTTGTTTTCTCCTACAACCAATGCCCATCCCATTTGTCTTTCTAAGTGAGGATTGATCATCTTACCCCACATCCTCTTTCTTGTTTATCTTTCTTAGATGTATAAATTTCATTATGTTTATCATATCTTATAGGTCTAAATAAGTGAGTATATAGACATACCATGTGTGTCTTTCTCCTTCGTGATACCTTATTCAGAATGATCTTTTCTATATACTAGCTCCGCAGGATCGCCATCACTAACAGTACGGCCCGGCCAATCCCACAGTGACAGAGAAAACGCTATATACTCACCAAAACCAGGCAGAAAGTGCATACAACCTAGACACACCAGGAGCTGGGCCTCCCAAGCTTGGAGAGCACAGTGAAGAGACCCCAGGACGTCCCAGAAAGCATCGGGACTACCGATCCAGTCTCCAGTTACACTGGGACTTGGCGGCGGGGCAACACTGACCTGGAGGGACACAACAGCCCTCCAGTTTAAGAGTAACCAGGGCCAAACCAGAGAACAGAGAGCATGGTTGCCCCATCCCTGCTGATGTAACCACCCTGAAATCTCCAGCTGCAGCAAGATCTCAGAACCTGGCAGTGACAGCAGCACAGAACTGGCGGGGCACATCAAAGAAGCAGGGCCAAACCAGA
>REGO01000259.1:1013272-1043460 GCA_010120015.1 Rhombomys opimus | reverse complement strand
TCTATCTTGTTGATTTTCTCAAAGAACCAGCTCTTGGTTTCATTGATTCTTTGATTTGTTTTATTTGTTTCTAATTGATTGATTTAAGCCCTGAGTTTGATTATTTCCAGCCTTCTACTCCTCTTTGGTATGTCTGCTTCTTTTATTTCTAGGGCTTTTAGTTGAGCCATTATTTTGCTTGAATGAGAAGTTGCAAATTTCTTCTTGAAGGCACTTAGAGCTATGAACTTTCCTCTTAGCACTGCTTTCATTGTGTCCTGCAAGTTTGGCTATGTTGTGTCTTCATTTTCATTGAGTTCTAGGAAGACTTTAATTTCTTTCTTTATTTCTTCCCTGACCCAGCTGTCATTTAGTAACAAGTTGTTCACTTTCCATGTATGTGTAGGCTTTTTGCTATTTCTGTTGTTGTTGAGGTCCAGCTTTATTCCCATGGTGATCAGACATGATACAAGGGATTATTTCAATCTTCTTGTATCTGTTGAGGCTTGCTTTGTGACGAACTATATGGTCTATTTTGGAGAAGGTTCCAGGAGATGCTGAGAAGAAGGTAAATTCTTTTGTGATTGGGTGTAAGGTTATGTAATTATCTGTTAGGTTCATTTGATTCATGACCTCTGTTAGAGACATTGTTTCTTTGTTTAATTTCTGTTTTGTTGACCTGTCCTTTGTTGAGAGTGGGGTGTTGAAGTCTCCCACTATTAATGTGTGGGGATTTATATGTGGTTTAAGTGTTATCATTTTTTCTTTTACAAATAAGGGTGCTCTTGTATTTGGGGCATAGGTGTTCAGGATTGTGATGTCTTCCTGGTGGAATTTTCTTTGATGAGTATGAAGTGTCCTTCCCCATCTCTTTTTATTAATTTTGGTTGAAAGTCTTTTTTATCAGATATTAGAATAGCTACTCCTGCTTGCTTCTTGGGTCCATTTGCTTGGAAAGTCGTCTTCCAAACCTTTACCCTCAGGTAATGTCTATCTTTGTGCCTTAGTTGTGTTTCTTGTACGCAACACATTGCTGGGTTTTGTTTAAGTATCCATTCTGTTAGTCTGTGTCTTTTTATTGGAGAGTTGAGTCCATTGATGTTGAGAGAGATTAATGACCAGTGGCTGTTAGATCCTTTGATTTTGATGTTGGCTGTGTTCATAATGTTGTGTGCTTGGTTGCTTTTTGTTTTACTGTAATAAGGTTAATTATTTCCTGTGTTTTCTTGAAAGTAGCTAATTTTCTTGGGTTGTATTTTCCCCTCCAGTGTCTTCTGTAATGCTGGATTTGTTTGTAGATATTGTTGAAATTTGTTTTTGTCATTGAATATCTTGTTTTCTCCGTCTATGAGGACTGAGAGTTTTCTGGGTTATAGTAGCCTGGGCTGACATCTGTGTTCTCTTAAGATCTGCATGATATCTGTCCAAGCACTTCTGGCTTTCCTAGTCTCTGTTGAAAAGTCAGGTGTGATTCTAATGGGTTTGCCATTATATGTTACTTAGTCTTTTTCCCTTGCAGCTTTTAGTATTTTTTCTTTGTTCTGTATACTTACTGTTTTGATTATTATGTGGTGGGAGGATTTTCTTTTCTGGTCAAATTTTTTGGTTGTTCTGTAGGGCTCTTGTATTCTTATTGGCCTGTCCTTTAACTTGGGGAAATTTTCCTCAATGATTTTGTTGAAAATACTTTCTGGGCCTTGGTGCAGGGAATCTTCTTTTTCCTCTTTTCCTATTATTCTTAGGTTTTGTCTTTTCATATTATCTTGGATTCCTTGGACGGTCTGTGTCAGGAATTTTTTGGATTTATCATTTTCTTTGAAAGATACATTGATTTCTTCCACTGTATCTACACCTGAGATTCTTTCTTCCATGTCTTGTAGTCTGTTGGTTATGCTTACCTCTGTAGTTCCTGTTTTCTTCCCTAAATTCTTCCTCTCCATTCTTTCCTCCTTTTGTGTTTTCTTTAATTTTTTCAGTTCTATCTTCAGATCTTGAGTTGTTTTGTTTACTTCCTTCACCTGTCTGTTTGTATTTTCCTGTTTTTCTTTCAGTTCCTTCAGCTCTGTTTCTTTTATTTCTTTCAGTGATTTAATTATTTCTTCTCTGAAGGCTGCATACTTTTTGGCTGCATCTTCCCGTATTTCTTCACTGATTGCCATAATCTGCTTGTCTTTAACTTCCTCCATTTCTTTATGGATAGCCATGATCTGTTTGGTTTTATCTTCCTCTATTTCTTTACGTATTTTATTTGTTTCCTCTATTTTCCTCTTCATCATCACAGATGTAAGGTTATCTTCTTGATTTTCTATTATTCTGGGTTGTTCAGGGCTGCTCGCCCCTGGATGGCTGGGTTCTGGAGATTCCATATTGGCTCTGTCTTTTGTTGGTTGAGCTTTTACGCTGACCTTTACCCATTGAGCTGTTTTAGGTGTTGGCTGTTAGTTTCTGTACTTCCTGGAGTCCTGAGGTAGGGAGAATCCCCTTGGCAGGAAGATGATTTTTTCTGAAGGAGTCCTCCTCAGCTTTTTGGGTATGGTCACTGTATGGCCAGTGTTTCTCAGCAATTGCCACTGCTCACCTCAGGTGTATAGACCTGAGTAGTAGCTGTCACCTTGTTAGTCAGGGGGGCTCTCCTCTCACCCGTATAAGTTCTCAAGACAGCTGCCCTGCTGCTGGGTTTCTCGTTCTGAATTTAGTGAACTGTTGTTGTTGTTACACTGTTTTCCAGGTACAGCCCTCTTGAAGAACCGGCTGATTCCCTAGCTGCTGGGTTTTCTCCCAACAGGGAAACTCAGTATGGTATATTGGGGCACACAGATCTGTTTGGGAAGTTGAGAGGAGCACCCAGCAAGTCTCTGGGCCAGGGGCTGAGTGCTCTGCTCTGGGCCTGGAGAATGTGTGCCTAGGTTGAGTCTGTGCCTGTGGGCACCGTTCTGGTCTGGATTCTGTGCACTCCTATCTAGGCTGTCAACTGAGGGCTCCTTTCTTGTCTGGAGGCTGGACGCCTCACTCTGGGCCGGAAGCTGTGTGTCCCTGTCTGGGATGGTTGCTGGGGGTGCCCCTTTGGATCAGGAGCTTTGCACTTTTCTCTAGGCTGGCAACTGAGGGCTCCACTCTGGTCTGGAGGCTGGGCACCTCACTCTGGGCCATAAGCTGTGTGTCCCTGTCTGGAATGGCGGCTACATGAGTTGCTTTGGCCCAAAGGCTCTATGTTCTGATCTGGGCCAGCAGTGTGTGTCTCCTTCTGGACCAGAGGCTGTGCACGCCTCTCTGGGGTGGCAACTAAGGTCTCTGCTGTGGGTCGGAGGCTTGGCACCTCACTCTGGGCCAGAGGCTGTGTGTCCTGGTCCTGAATGGCCACTGGGGATGCCGCAAGGAAGTTATGTGTGCCGATCTGGGACAGCGTGTGGGCCTGTAGTCCCCAGGACTTTACCAGGTATTGACTGGGTGACCTGAGGTCAGTCCCAATTAATTTCCACACCGTAGGCTTTCCTCTCACCTGGCAATCATGAACGCTGGTGTTTTAGGTCCCTGGGTTCAGTCTCCTGGTCACTGTGCCAACACTGCTGTCCTGTTCCTCAGACAAGGTGTCTTCCTGGAACCGCCATCTTCGTTCTCCCATGGCTAAATACTTAAATTTATTGTTAGTATTTATCCATGTCCATTTCAAAATATTTGTCAGCTGTGAGAATATTTTGAGGTCAAATATTAGTTTTTAGATGGGGAAATGGTTCACTTAGTATAATCCTTGCTATAGGAGTATGAGGAACAGCATTCGGATATTCAGCATGCATGCAAATCTGGGCTTCTTGCAATTTTGTAGTCTCAGCCATGGAGGTTGGCCACAGATAGATCCCAGGGTCATGCTGGCTTTTACTTTAGCAAAAAAAAAAAAAAAAAAAAAAAGAATTCTAGGTACAACATAGTGGAAAATAATGGAGGACAACAGTCTTCTTCCTCTACCTCCCACATACACACCTTACATGTGAGCAAACATATACACAAACATACACACACATGTACACATAAAAGAATAAAATCTTAATTTTATTCTTTTAGAATGTGATTTTTATATGCTTCATTAATATTTCTGCTAAATAAAATTTGTCCATATTTTAATATTTCTATCAAGAAGAAAGAAACTTCTGAAAAAAACATAATTTTTAAATAATTACTGAGGATACAGTAGGATGTATGTGAATAATGACAGCATATTCTTGAAGAAATTGCAAAGCTTTAGCTAAATGTAAGGAAAATGGTCTATGAAGGAGTGAGAATGGAATTAGCAGGCTTATGCTACACAGAATTTTAAAGTCCATTTGTTTCAATTGAACCAATATACATTTTTTGATACAGTATGTCCCTTTCTGTTATTTTTATCAAAATGGATGTTTTGCTGTGATAAGTAGAGCGATTGTTAATTTAACCTCAGAATGGATTCTACCAAAGTAGTAGTCTTGTTTTCACTTAAGCACTGAACAGTTGCTCAGTGTTATATGTAGTTTAAAATGTTGTACTGAATATTATATCTTTTTATAAACATGGTATTGAAATAATTGAAGTAACATTATTTTATGCTTGACATATTTTTGAATTGTCAAAAATCATACTTTAAAGCAGAAATTGCAGAACCCATTTTACTGATACAGAAGTTAAGTAGCAAAGGAAATATTTTAGCAATGCACCACAGTAATGATATGCCAAGGTATTATTTGACTTGAGTTCTTTAAAACTATCTTTCAAAAAAAAATAAAAATAAATAAATAAAACTATCTTTCTTGATATTTCCTTAATATTAAGGCTCTTTATTTGATTTTCTTAATATATTTACATTTAGTTTGAACCCAAATAAAATTGCATCTGTAAATAACTTTGTTTGGAAACTGTGATATTAGGTAGGGCAAAAGAAGAACATAGCTCAAACGTGTACTTCAGATATTGGTGGTATTAATATTAATTGTGACAAAAATACAGGGATAAACCAGTTCTGCATTGACTAAAAAGTGCATACACTGTACTCTTTTACACCACTGCATGTGTATACTCCAAAGTGAGAAAGCGACTACAACACAGCATATCCTATTTTAATTGAGGGAGAATGTAGTATGGAGATGGAATTCTGTACTTAGTCATGCTCCACACAACAGTGTGTATAAGAGGAGCAGTCCCTGAAACCCAAGAAGCCAGATAAGAATGGTTCAAGATCATTAAGACTAAAGAAATAGTTTTTCTTATTTTTTAATAAAGCATGCTTTCTTTTACTTTTAAAGGAATACTAATCAGTATTGGCTAAACAGAGATGGTTATAGAAATGCCTTTAAAAAAAAGAAGAGTACAATATCAGTGAGTTCAATGGTGCTGAAATGTTCATCAAAATTATGGATTTAAGTAACTTAAATGAGTTGGTTTTGGCCAAGTAGAAGAAAAACAAAACAAAACAAAACAAAACACTGCCAGATTAAGGTCTGTTATTTTTTTTTTTCATTCATATCAAATCAAGGAAATTTTATTAGGCAAAGAAGAAGAATTTTTTTAAACAGTCTTCATGTTTAAAAAATTTAAAGTTTCATTGTAAAAATCTTCAGGTTTAAATCAATAGCTCAGCATGGGAAAATAACTGTTGAATTTTGTGTTTTATTGAGTAGGTTTCTACATAGGAACGTGAGAATATTTTTTTTTCTTTTCAACCTCAGTAAAATATAATTTAATTAAATAGCACCAAATATAACAATAACTTTCCTTAGAAAAATCAAATATTGCTAAGATTGTGGATTTATCAATCAAAATGTACTAAAAAAATAAAGATATTGAAAATTATGTAACAACATAAACAAAACTAAGGATGTATAGTTTTTTAGTGAATTTGGAAATTGAATTTTAATATGCTCCTCACCCTGTGTGAGAAAACAAGCCTATGTGGCAGAGGCATCTCAAAATCATAGGACATTGTAGCGTACATAATGAGTTCAAAGCCTGCTTAGAAATTTAGAGAACTTATCTCAGCATCTCATAAATATATGTAGCCTGAGGATGGAATACTTGCTGGCTGAGCATACAGGATGCCCCAAGTTCAATCATCAGCAAAGAATAATGAAGGGCAAAGAATAATGGTTTTTCTAATCTTCCTTTTAGATAGCAAATTGTGCTCTTTTGTTCTTGTTTGTTTTGTTTTTGTTAGTTATTTAATTTACATCTCGATCATAGCCTCCTTTCTCCTCTCCACCAGTTCCTTCCCCTCTATCCCTCCTTTGTCCTCCCCCCCTTCCTTCCTCTCAGAAAACAGGAGCCATAGGCATTCCTGTCATAGGCCCTCTATCCCTACTCCCCACCTCCCACACAACCCAGCACATCCAGTTGCATTAGGACTGTGTACTTCTTCTTTCACAGTGTCCGGCAAGGCATCCCTGCCAGGGGGAAGTGAGCAAAATGCATGTAACAGAGACTGTGTCAGAGAGAGAGATGCTATCCCCTACCCCCCCCTTTTTTTGCAAGAAAAAGGCTTTTAATTTTTTTTTTCATTTTTTTTTATACTTACTCATTATACTTTTCCAAACACAACTCTCTACTTAAAATGCTATTTTTCCCCAACTGGTAATTCCCATCTATATTTCAGTATTACTTCCCCCCACCTGATGAGCACCCAGGTACTAGTCCAGAGGAACTTCCTGGCACTAGTATGTAGGACTCCTTGTGTCTCAGACAAGCACACTCAGGTTGGCATTTCTTATAATTTCCAAGTGATGACTTTTAAACTGTAGTATATGTGGAGTGCCCATCTTCCAGAGCTACCTTATTTTCAAGAATTAAAGATGGAAAATGTTTTGATTAATATTAACACAACTGTCAACTGCCAAATATCTTCATTTACAAGGAGTGTAGCTGATGACTGTTAGTAGAGTAAAATGCTGTGCCCATGTGTATCATGGTGTCACTGTATTCCTGTTGAGATGTAAAATGCCCTATCAGAAATTAAATTTAACTTTAATTGTGCCTGTTGGTGTCTAAACTTCATACAGTATAAAGTCAGGTTTCCCATACCCTTTCTAGAGGAACCACATGGAGGCTAAGCTGGGTATACATGTATGGAGGGACTAGGTCTAGTCCGTGTATTTTCCTTGGTTGGTGCTTCAGTTTCCATAAGCCCCTTTGGGCTGTGTTTAGTTAGGATTGCTGGCCTTCTTGTTGATTCTGTATTTCTCCACCCTATTCTGTTTTCTCCCCCTTATTCTATTAGATAATTCTATATTTCTTCCTCCCTATTCTACAAGGGTCTCTAAAGATCAGCCCAATGACTTTGAGTCTCAGTTTCTGTTTTGATCTGTTGCTGGTCACAGCCTCTCTGAGGACAACTATGCTAGGCCCCTGTCTGCAAAAACAGTAGAGCATCATCAATAGTGTTAGGGATTGGTTTTCTTCCACAGAGTGGGTCTGAGGTTGGGCCAGGCATTTGTTGCACTTTCCTTTAATCTCTGCTCTACCTTTCCCTGCATATTCTGCAAGTAGGATAAATTATTTGCAGAAGTTTTTAATGGGTGGGTGGGTGTCCTTCTCCCTCCACCAGGTGTCCTGTCTGCTTAGAGGGTGGCTTCTCCAGTCTCCATGACACCTCCATCCCTGCCATCTTTCTAAAACAAGTTTGAGGAAATAAAATTGTATTCACAAGCAGTATATAGTAATTACCATATATATGACAAAAGCTTCATTTGAAGCTCATTTCACTACATCGTTTTTTTTTTTTTTTTTCAAATCTGAGAGATCATCTGAAAAGAATTGCTGACTATTCTAACCAGAAAATAATACCAGTTCAATCTTCTTCTTTCAGAGATTTATGGTGGTCATCCAGATCTAATCTTTCTTCTCGGAGTGGACTACCTTCTTGTAACCTTCAACATCATTTCTGTTTTGACTAAGGCATAAACTAAAAGATGATCAGAGGCAAAAATTCTTATAGTTTTGGACTATATCTCATAAGATTTACCTTAATTTATATGGCTTAATTTTCATAAGAAATTTTTGTCAAATATAAAATGTAACCAATATGTGATTGAGTAGCCCTCATCAGGAAAATAAATACATAAATCAGGATATGCATAGATGTGTCAAGATTGAGGGATGAATTTCAAAGTTAGGAGTACAATTATAGGAAGATGAGCCCTTTATCGATTTTTCTGTCCTTATAACTAAAAGAAAATAAACTATTTTCTGTTATTTTGTTTCTCAGTGCCATTTTCTTCAAATAATATATTCTGGTGATAGTTCCTCTTCATCTATACCTACCAGTTCTTCACCATCCCTCACGCATCTGATCAATCCCCTTTCTCTCTCTCATAAGAAAACAAAAGGGATAAAGAAAACATAACAAGGTAAAACAAAAACAAATATGTAAGAGTAGGAAAAAAAACAAGAAAAAAATCTCAAGTGAAGGCATAAAAAACAAACAAAGATGCAGAGACCAACTTATTTTCACACTCAGAAATTTCATCAGAGCATTCCAGCAAACTGGAAGCCATAATAGATACATAAAGGACTTAAAAATACTGAAAATAATATTGAAGAAAAGCTCTTACATTATGAGACAATGGACCTCCACATGTACATCTGACAGAGTGTTAATTTCCAGAACAAATAAAGAACTCAAGACATTAAACACCAACAAACCAAGTAATCCAATTTAAAAAAATGGGCTACAGGGGGAAACAGAGAACTCTCAATAGAGGAATATTGAATGGCAGAGAAACACTTAAAGAAATACTCAGTTCCCTTAGTTATTTGGGAAATGCAAATCAAAACAACCCTGAGATTTCACCTTACACCCATCAGAATGGCTAAGATCAAAAACTCAAGTGACAGAGAGTTCCAAGATGGTGGCGCCTGTAGGACACTCTTTCTGACCAGTAGCACAGAAGGATCTGCACAGTGACCAGCAAACAGAACTCTCAGTCCTAAAACACCAGTGATTGTGTTTCCCAGGTGAGAGGGCAAGCTTCAACTCGCCCAGCTAAACCTCAGAAGAGGTCCTGGTTCCACCAGGCACTTGGTCACCAGACCAGAGCCACATGTCAGCGGGCTCTGATCACTGTCCCAGACTGAACGGTGGGCCCCACAACAAACGAGACTGGGATTTCCAGTCGAGAGAAAAACCCATGGTGCAGAAAATGATCGGGACCGACCTTAGGTCACCTAGACAATCCCTGGAAAAGACCCGGGGTCAGGCATGCACAAGGCAACCAGCCCATAGCTGGACAGTCAGGCACCAGCACAGAGACCTGCCTGGGCATCTGACTCACTGCCCCAGATAAAACTGTGGGCTCCAGGGCACCAGAGACTAAGACTGTCTCTCGGGTGAAAACCCACTGGAAGTGAAACAACAGGTCTGACCTCAGAGCACTCAGCCAATATGCCCACCCTGAAAAATTACCCAGGAAAAATTACCCAGTTTCAGCAGCCATCCAGGCGCCCAATAGTCAGCAAGGCAGAGCAATGCCCTTGTGTCTGTGTGCTCTACTCCCCATCCCAGACAAAACTGCAGTCTCCAAAACACAGTATTTGTGTCCCTGTTGGGAGGAAACCCCACAGCACAGCAGGGGGATCATCAGATCCAAAGCTCAGGACACCCAGCTCCAGAAGACTTTCTGGATTCATGCAGGCTCTAGGCTCTAGCCTTCTACTGCAGGCATGAGTGCCGTGCTTACCTGCCATTGAATACCGCTAGGGCACCAGGGCACACAACTGCATCCAGAGATCTACAAAAGCCAGAGGGCCATTAGAGAAGCTCTCAGATATTGCTCTAAGGTACAACCAGTTATTCCTAGCTAACCTGACAAAACTGCTGGAATTCCTGGTCCTTCAAGATGCCTGCACCAAACAATTACACAACTGCAGCTCATTAAGTTCAGAACAAGAAACCCAGCATCAGGGCAGCCATCTCCAGGACTTCTGATGAGAGGAGAGCCTTTCTGAACACCACCGTTATCACACAGATCCATATGCCAGAGGTGAACTGTGACAATTCCTGAGACACCACTATTCAGTTGACTGTACCCAAAAAGCTGAGGATATTTCTTTCATTAACCTACCAAATAGATTCTCCCCACCCCAGGACCCAGCAAGCACCAGAAATTAAGAGACAACACCTGAGACAGCAATATGGGTAGAGGCGAGCGAAAAAGCACAACCAACAAAGGGCAGAACAATAAGGCATCCCCAGAAACCAGTGTTCCAGGGGCAAGTTGCTCTGGATACCCTATCATAAGTGAAATTCAAGATGACCTTTCATCTATGCTTATGAAGAGGTTAATAGAGGAAGCAAATAAAATTCGTAAAGAATTAGAGGAAGATATAGTAAAACAGATTATGGCCATTCATAAAGAAATACAGGGAGATGCAGCCAAACAGTTTGTGGTTTTCAGAGAGAAAATGATTAAATCACTGGAAAAAAAATAAGAGAAACAGAGGAATGTTCTAACAAACAGGTGAAGGAATTGAAGGAAAATACAGTCAGACAGGTGAAGGAAATCAACAAATTGGCTCAAGACCTGAAGATAGAATTGGAAAAATTAAAGAAAACACAAACGGAGGAAATCATGGAGAGGGAGAACCTAGGAACTAAAACAGGAATTATAGAGGTAAGCATAACCAACAGACTATAAAAGATGGATAAAAGAATCTCAGGTGTGGAAAAAATTGACGTATCCATCAAAGAAAGTAATAAATCTAAAATATTCCTGACACAAACCATCCAAGAAATCAAAGACATCATAAAAAAACAAAACCTAAGAATAATAGGAATAAAAGAAAAAGAAGATTCCCTCCTCCAAGGCCCAGAAAATATTTTGAACAAAATCAGAGAAGAAAATTTCCCGAACTTAAAGGAGAGGCATATAAGAATACAAGAGGCCTAAAGAACACCTAATAAATTAGACCAGAAATGAAAATCCTCCTGCCACATAATAATCAAAACTGTAAGTATACATAACAAAGAAAAAATACTAAAAGCTGCAAGGGAAAAAGGCCAAGTAACATATAATGGTAAACCCAACAGAATCACACCAGACTTCTCAACAGAGAATATGAAAGTGGGAAGGGCCTAGACAGATATCATACAGACCCAAAGAGAAAAAAGATGTCAGCCTAGGCTACTAAACCCAGCAAAACTCTCAGTCCTCATATTCGGAGAAAACAAGATATTCAATGAAAAAAAATTCACATTACTTACAGAAAAATCCAGTGTTACAGAAGATATTAGAAGGAAGAATACAACCCAAGACTACTAACAACTTAAATAACATCACCACAGCAAAACAAAAAGTAACCAAGCACATAAACACACTACCACAGCCAGCATCAAAATCAAAGGATCTAACAGCTGCTGGTCATTACTCTCTCTCAACATCAATTGACTCAATTCTCCAATAAAAAGACACAGACTAACAAAATGGATTCATAAACAAGACCCAACAATCTGTTGCATACAAGAAACACACCTAAGGCACAAAGATAGACATTACGTGAGAGTAATGTCCAAGTAAATGGACCCAAAAAGCAAGCAGGAATAGCCATTCTAATGTCTAATAAAATAGACTTTCAAACAAAATTAATCAAAAGAGATAGAGAAGGACACTTTATATTCATCAAGGAAAAAATCCACCAAGAAGATATCACAATCCTGAACATCTATGCCCCAAAAGCAAGGGCACCCACATTTGTAAAAGAAACATTAATAAAACTTAAACCACACATAGATCCCCACACATTAATAGTGGGAGATTTCAACATCCCACAACATCGCACAAAGGACAGGTAAACAAAACAGAAAATAAACAAAGATACAATAACTCTCACAGAGGTCATGAATCAAATGGACCTAACAGACATCTACAGAATGTTTCACCCCAACACAAAAGAATTTACTTTTTTTCTCAGCACCTCATGGAAACTTCTCAAAAATAGACTATATAGTTGGTCACAAAGCAAGCCTCAACAGATTCCAAGATTGAAATAATCCCTTGTATCCTGTCTGATCACCATGGAGTAAAGCTGGACCTCAACAACAACAGAAATAGCAAAAAGCTTACAGACACATGGAAACTGTACAATTTGCTACTTAATGACAGCTGGGTCAGAAAAGAAATAAAGAAAGAAATTAAAGTATTCTTGAATTCAATGAAAATGAAGGAACAACATACCCAAACTTATGGGACACAATGAAAGTAGTGTTAAGAGGAAAGTTCATAGCTCTAAGTGCCTTCAAGAAGAAATTTGCAACTTCTCATTCAAGCAACATAATGGATCAAAGCCCTAGAAAAAAAAGAAGCAGACACACCAAAGGGGAGCAGATGGCTGGAAATAATCAAATTTCAGGGCTGAAATCAATCAATTAGAAACAAATAAAACAATCCAAAGAATCCATGAAACCAAGAGCTGGTTCTTTGAGAAAATTAACAAGATAGACAAACAGTTAGCCAAACTAACTAAAAGGCAGAGAGACACTATCCAAATCAACAAAATAAAAAAAAATAAAAATAAAAGGGGGACATAACCGCAGACACTGAAGAAATCCAAACAATCATTAGGTCTTACTTCAAAAGCTTCTACGCCACAAAATTTATAATCTCAATGAAATGGACAATTTTCTTGACCGATTTCACTTACAAGAACTGAACCAAGGCCAGATAAATCAATTAAATAGTCCTATATCCTCTAAGGAAATAGAAGCAGTCATCAAAAGTCTCCCTTGCAAAAAAAAGCCTGGGCCCAGATGGTTTCAGCTCAGAATTCTACCAGACCTTTAGAGAAGAGTTAACACCAATACTCTTAAAAATATTCCACAAAATAGAAACAGAAGGAACATTACCAAAGTCATTCTATGAAGCCACAGTTACCTTGGTACCTAAACCTCATAAAGACCCAACAAAGAAAGAGAATTTCAGGCCAATCTCCCTTATGAACATCGATGCAAAAATACTTGCAAACCGAATACAAGAACACAACAAAGATATCATTCACCATGACCAAATAGGCTTCATCCCAGGCATGCAGGGGTGGTTCAGTATAAGGAAATCCATCAGTGCGATCCCCCACATAAACAAACTGAAGGAGAAAATCCACATGATCATCTCCTTAGATGCTGAAAATCATTTGACAAAAGCCAACACCATTCATGTATAAAGTCTTGGAGAAATCAGGGATACAAGACATGTACATAAACATAGTAAAGACAATATACATAAAGCCTATAGCCAATATCAAACTCAATGAAGAGAAACTTAAAGCAATTCCACTAAAATCAGGGACAAGGCAAGGATGCCCACTCTCTTCTTTTCTCTTCAACATAGTTCTTGAAGTCCTAGCCAGAGCAATGAGACAATTAAAGGAGATCAAGGGGATACAAATTGGAAAGGAAGAAGTCAAAGTATCACTATTTCCTTATGATAAGATAGTATACCTGAGTGACCCAAAAAATTCTACCAGGGAACTTCTACAGCTAATAAACACCTTCAGCAAAGTGGCTGGATACAAAATTAACGCAAAAAAAATCAGTAGCCATCTTGTATACAAAAGACAAAAAGGCTGAGAAAGAAATTAGGGAAACAACACCCTTCATAATAGCCACAAAGAACATGAAGTACCTTGGTGTGAACCTAACCAAGCAAGTCAAAAACTTTTATGAAAAAAACTTTCCAGTCTGTGAAGAAAGAATTAGAAGAAGATATCAGAAGATGGAAAGATCTCCCATGCTCATGGATTGGAAGATTAATATAGTAAAAATGGTCATCTTACCAAAAGCAATCTACAGATTCAATGTAATTCCCATCAAATTACTAACACAATTCTTTACAGACCTTGAAAGAACAATTCTCAACTTCATATGGAATAATAAGAAAACCGGAATTGCTAAAACAATCCTCTACAATATATGATGCCCTGGAGGTATCTCCATCTCTGATCTCAACCTGTACTATAAAGCAACAGTCCTAAAAACTGCATGCTATTGGCATAGAAACCGATTGGTGGACCAATGAAATTGAATAGAAGACCCTGAAATAAATCCACACACTTACGGACACTTGATTTTTGACAAAGATGCTAAAACCATTCAATTAAAAAAAGACAGCATCTTCAACAAATGGTGCTGATCTAGCTGGATGTCTACATGTAGACAAATGTAAATAGATCCATACTTATCACCCTGCACAAAACTAATGTCCAAGTGGATCAAAGACATCAATATAAAACCAGACACATAAATAAATCTGTTAGAAGAAAAAGTGGGAAAGAGCCTAGAACTCATTGGCACAAGGGAAAACTTCTCGAAAAAGAACACCAACAGCACAGGCTCTAAGATCAACATCAATAAACGGGACCTCATAAAACTGAAAAGCTTCTGAAAGCAAAGGACACTGTCATCAAAACAAAATAACTGCCTACATATTGGGAAAGGTTCTTTACCAACCTTATATCTGACAGAGGGCTAATATCCAATATCTATAAAGAAAACATGGGGTACAGAGCTGAACAGAGAATTCTCTGCAGAGGAATATTAAATGGCAGAGAAACATTTAAAGAAATGCTCAACCTCATTAGCCATCAGGGAAATGCAAATCAAAACGACCCTAAGATTTCACCTTACACCCATCAGAATGGCTAAGATCAAAAAGTCAAGAGACAACACATGCTGGAGAGGTTGTGGAGAAAGGGGAACCCTCCTCCACTGTTGGTGGGAATGTAAACTTGTACAACCTCTCTGGAAAGCAATCTGGCACTTTCTCAGACAACTAGGAAGAGCGCTTCCTCAAGATCCAGCTATACCACTCCTAGGCATATATCCAAAAGATTCTCAAATACACAATAAGGACATTTTCTCAACCATCGTTGTAGCAGCCTTATTTGTAATAGCCAGAAGCTGGAAACAGCCCAGATGCCCCTCAGTGGATTAATGGATGCACAAATTGTGGTATATCTACACAATGGAATATTACTCAGCAATAAAAAACAAGGAAATAATGAAATTTGCAGGTAAATGGTGGGATCTGGAAAAGATCATCCTGAGTGAGCTATCCCAGAAGCAGAAATATACACACGGTATATACTCACTCATATAGACATATAATATAGAATAAACCTACTAAAATCTGTACACCTAAAGAAACTAATTAAGAGGGAGGACTCTTGCTAAAATGCTCAATTCCTATCCAGAAAGGCAAAGAGGCTGGACATCAGAAGAAGGAAAAAAGAGGGAATAAGTCAGGAGCCTGACACAGAGGACCTCTGAAAATCTCTGCCCTGCAGACTATTAATGTAGATAGTGAGACTTTTGGGCAACCTTTGGGCAGAGTGCAGGGAATCTTAGGAAAGAAGTTGGAAATAGTAAGATCTGGAGAGGACAGGAACGCCATAAGGAGAGCAACAGAACCAAAATAATCTGAGCACAGAGGTCTTTCCTGAGACTGCTATTCCAACCAAGGACTATGCATGGAGATAACCTAAGTCCCCTGCACAGATGTAGCCAATGGCAGTTCAGTATCCAAGTGGGTTCCATTGTAATAGGAACAGGGACTGTCTCTGACAGGAACTGATTGGCCTGTTCTTTAATATCCTCCCCCTGAGGGGGAAGCAGCATTACCAGTCCACAGAAGAAGACAAGGCAGCCACTCCTGATGAGACCTAATTGACTAGGATCAGAAGGAAAGAAAAGAAGTCCTTCCCTATCAGTCGACTTGGGGAGGGGCATGCATGCAGAGGGTGGAGGAAGGAAGGGATTGGGATGGGAGGAGGGAGGGAACCACGGGGGGATACAAAGTGAGTAAAGTGTAAAAAAGACTGAAGTGACAATAACATGCTGGGATATTTGGGGAGAAAAACTAATACTTCTCCATTGTTTTTAAATATTCCAAAGCAACATTTAATAGTGAGATATTATCCTTTAGCAGCATAGTTTTTTTTCTCCTCCCATTGGTTTTCATAACATAGCACACCCAACTCATAACATTCAAAAGTCAGAGCACAATTTTTTGTGCTACTGTGTCTATTGTGTGAGACATCTCCATGTCTTCTGATTATTAATGCTTTTTCATGCTAAGGTACATCTCTGGGATGTAGACTGCAATGATGCTACGTTCTGCACTTGGCAGTTGTTGCTCCTTTTGCAGGGTGTGCAGGTCCAGATCAACATGGCATGACCCTTCACTTTAGCTATGCAGCTTGAGGAGTCCTTATTACAAATACCTTGCTGTGAAAGCTTCGTTGCATGTTTCTGTCTTTCAAGTAAGTAGAAGCTACGAACAAGAACTGGATTTCTGAGAAGTATGAAATTCAGTCCACATTTGAATTGCTCAGATGATATTTTAATGGAAAATGAAGCTTGAAATGAAGAAATAGGGCATTCTGTCATAGTATCTACCTCAAAATGGTGGTCACAACTCACCGAGCTTCTCTAGTCCTTCCAGCTTTAAAAGTTTTATTTTCAATTTAAATATTAGACTGTGCTGAAGCATGGAAATCCTCCCCACGGGCTATAGGGAAAGAATGTACTGCAATACTAATGATTATATCTGGGAAACAGTTACTGGAATATGCTCGGTAAAGAAATTGATCTTGAAAGAGAACAAGAACATTGCTCAGCCATGGAGATGCTGGAAAATGACTGGCTGCATCTCTGAAATGTGTATTGAATTGCTACAGACTGCATGAATGCAGGGAAATGGGGGGAAACAGTGTTAGTATTATAATTCCCTGCATGATTACAGTGGAAGGACTACTTAAACTGCAAGCCGTGTTAACTTCCAAAAATAGAGCGTGAAACCTAATAAATAAAAGATATTACTTTCATTATTTTTACCTTTATTTGAGAATATTACAATGCACAGATAGGAGGGGGAAATGTGCACTTCACTTTTTATAAATAAACCTTTTCACTCAGTTCAAAATTGCTTACATATCATTGAAGAAAATAATACCAGGATTGGAGATTCAGCTAAACAATGGCAAAGCTGTTGTAGTACAGTTATCCAGATACTTACAGTTATGCACTAACAGACTTAAAGAACTTCTAATGAAAGATCAGAAGTGTTTTTTTTCTAAAGTGGTTTCTAATAAGCCAATAGCTGTGGTTTCTTTTTTTAAGAATGTTATGAAATAAGGAGTTACAAAGAATAAATAAATGCATAGGAAACTATAATATTTTATATGAATATTTTTGTCATAGAACACTAAGATCAAACTTAGGTCCTCAGGGTTGGCTACAAGCACCACTGAGACTTATTGCTTTCCCCAAATTGCACTATATTAAAGGTTCAGAAAAGAGTGATTAAGTTGTGGATTTTTGTTTCTTTGTTTTTTAAAATACAGAGTTGTTGTAAATGAAATTTCATACATTATGAATCTAATTTTATTTTGAACATGGTGATTTAGACGTTTATTGTAAACAAGTTGTTGTATTGAGGTACTTTTGAACCGACAATTACAAGATGTTATTTGATCTCTGCTACGTACTGAGGCAATATCATGCCCTATCCTAATAAATAAAATGTTAAAAAAAAAGTGCTGGTCATACATTTAAGCAAAGCAATAGTTACAAACAAAAAATAAAGGTCCATTCAGTACCTGAAAGGAATTTAGTCAAGAACTCTAAAAAGGAAAAAAAAAAAAAACTAAGTACATTAATATACTAAATACTTCCATAATTTTTATTTGCAGTATGATTTTAAATCTAATTATGACTTATCAAGTGTGTACATGTATGGATATTTGTGTAATGAGATTACTTTTTTCATTTGTGCTTTAATTACGTATTCACTAAGGCATATTAAAATATTATTTATTTCAAATCTTTACCATGACGGGCACATATGATGCTATGTAATAAGATATTAGATCTTTTACTTTACAATTTTACAATTTTCATATTATTTTAAAGTTTTTCTTGATTCTGACTTTAATAGTGCCATAAAGAATGCAATATTTACTTTAACATTTTCCTCAATAGTGTGGTGGATTTATTCATGCTGTTATATGGTATTAAGAACAGAGTCAAGTTCATTGGACATAAATAGTCCATTGTATGATTGTAATAGAGTTAACATTGTGATGTTGTTGGTTGTTGTTGAATATTATTTTTCCAAATTAGAGAAAACAATTGAGACCTGACTATTTTGTGACTCTGGATGAACATATATATGTGTACTTCTCATAAATGAGGTTACTGTGTCATAGGAAATGTAAGAGAAATTTTGGAGACATTGCTAGATCAATGCATATTGGTAAGTTATTCTGATTTCCATTCTTATAGCAGTATATGAGCTTAAGTTAGACAAGCCCCTTAGCCAATTGAGAATTGTCAGTCTTTAATTTCAGATGATTTGGATAGTGGCCATTGTAATTACAGGGCTATATATTTAATTTTCATGATCCTTGTATAATTTTCATGATCATGAGAAATATTACTTATTCATTAGTTATTTGACTAAATTCTTTTATTGAGCATCTATAAAGTCTTCTGCTGGTTTTGTTTTGGTTTATATTTTAGCTTAGGTCTAGATATCAGTCATTTACATAAGGCATATATTCAATTTACAAATATATCTTGTATGGTAGTTATTTAGGAGATCAAATTAAATATGTTAGTAAAGTAATGTTGGTAATTAACTATCTTGGTATATGAATAGTTAAAAAGAAACATGTATCACTGATGTTATCAGTCTCCATCCCCATCTATAGCTGCTTAGTTTCTGACCTACCTCTCCATCTGCAAATGATCTTTATAGCTCTGTTTCAATGGACTAAATAATATCCTGCTGAAATGATTTTATTGTGGAAACAATGTAGATCTTATTTTAAACAGAGTCAAATTTTGGCTTTTTGTTTGGTTGTCTTATAAATAGTTATTATGGAGGAAGAATAGAAACACGTTATATACTCACTTATATAGACCCATAAGATAGGGAGAGTATATATAATCAATATTTTTTTTAAAGTTCAGAGAAAGTGCAATTGTCACAACCTCAAGAAAATCCATGTAGGAGATATTTAGAATTATAAGAAAATATTAAGACTTCAATGTTTTGCATATATCATATGATTCTTTCAATATTTCTAGGACTTTAAAGTAGCCAAAATTTTTAGTAACTGGTCTAATAAACTTTGGCTTCTTTGAGAGTTTCCATGTCCATTTGCAATTGAGTAGGTATCTGACAATATCATTCAGGAAACAGGAGCCAGATATATTCTGAAGACAAATGCCAAATAAATTAAACTTCAATACCATTCTGATTTTTTAAAAATTAAACTAGAATTCATGTCACTAGATTGATTTCAAATATACTAATACAGATTAATCATTGCAGTAATGACATATTTTAGGGTTTTATATGTATGTAAGTAGAGTGTTGTATTGAAAAAAGAAAAATCCAGAGGAAGAGTTTGTATTTTTTCCCTCCCTCATAAAATACTTAGGCAGTGTGATGACCTCATTTGGAATGTAAGATCCTCAGGTAAATGGCAAAAACAATAGTCAACTTTCTGCCCTCTGGAGAGTAATTATTAGAACAACCTCTGTAATCAGCACATTGTGTAACATATGGTAGCCAGAGGGCTACATCCTAGTTATGAGTGTTGATAAATAGCCCAGGGAATTTCCAGTGTTCACACACAGGAGAAAGCATCTATACTTGTCTACACTCAAGTGATGATGCTCTGAGCACTGTTTCATGGCTCCCTGGCTAAGTCCCCACTTATTTTAAATATTAAAACATGCCTTCTAACAAATTCATAAACCCTGTAAGTCATTAGAGAGCCCAAACACAATTATTTCAGATTATGTGCCCTCTAGCTTTCCCTGACCACTTGGAACCTTCTTTCTCTTTTTCAACCTTTGAAAAATATTGCTAAGTGACTTTAAAATAGGAAATGCAGTACTAGTTACAGAAAAAAAATATGTTGTGAAAACAACTGCGTCTTAAAATTAGATGAGTGAATACTTAATGTTCATTATACTAAAATTTTATGTTGTTAAGTCAGAAATGAATAGCACTACAGTTTCATGTACGGACTTATTCAAACTCTAGTAAAACAAAGACTCAAGTGTTGTCATTAAATTGATACATATAAGTACATGGTAATGCTAGAAATTTTAAGCTTTTGGTCACAAAGGCTGAGGTGACAATATGCTCTGGAGTGAGGTATCACAGGACAGATTCTGTCCAAAATAAACCAGATCGCTCAGGGAACAGAATCTTATGTTCCTGTCTTTGCTGTCCAGAGAAAGCAGAGAAATCCACAGCCATGTGGTCTGTGCCCTAAATCTCTTCTGAGCTGAACTGTAATTTCTCTACTTAAAGTTAGTATGTTATTTTCCTAGTGTGCCATTTTATATAGATTTCTTCAGTTGGCACAGCAAAGAAGTTTGACTCTCTATGAGCTAAAATCTGAAAGCATAAATGAATTTTACTTTAAAATTGTATCACTTAGAATTCTAGTAACAAAAGGACATTAACTACTTTGTATGGGTGTTCAGAATCATCCTATCAGATCACATCTCAAGTGACACCCGAATTTGGAAGTGATGAAAATCAGTTATTTCAGGGATGATAATTTTTGTGAACAACTTTGGAATGGAAATCAAAAATCATGTTGAATAAAAAAGTATTCCTTCCTTCCATAAATAGTATCCACTCAATATTATTATGAACCTGTTGTGAGCAAAGAATTTTCTCATCAAAAATAAAAGTTTCCTACCCCAATCAAAGCAATATTCTCCCATTTTTTAACTGTTTTATTTCACATGAAGGTAGATCTAAAATTGAAAAAACTGTACAATAATATTTCAATAGTGCACAAAATAAACTTTCACTGGACACTGACAATACAAGGGCTATTCTTAGCATTATTAAATTAATATTAAGAAATAGTTCATTTTGTTTAAAATATTTCTTTTTACCAAAATCAGTACAATTTAAGATGAATTTCTATGAGTGTGTTTATTGAAATCATGAATTAAAAAATAACCACAATTCATATTTCATGTTTTTAAACATGAAACAGCAGTGTAAAGAACTATTAATAGACATAGGAGGTGCATGCATTGCATTTTATAAAAGATATAGTTGCATATTGAGGGGAAAATTAAAAAGTCTTTAACAAAACATATTTTAAAATATTTGACTCATTACATGCTTTGTAGATATTTATTATTGTTTATGTACTAATAAAATTAAAATAAGCAGCACGGTTAATAATATGGAAATGAGTCAACATATGGCAGTCAATTCATATACAAAGTACTGAATATATAAGATCATTAAGAGTGTGGACTAAGCAAAAATAAATTGACATCTACATTTCAATGAATATTTATGAATTCTAGGTTTTCTTTAGATGAAAAGTCTTCAAATTCCATTGTGGGTATGATGTGTATAATACATATATTTCCTAAATTTTGATGGCTGGCAGAAAATTCTAGTAATTTTGTTGTTGTTCTTTTGTTTAGTGGAGAAAGACACTTTCTTTGTCAGGAAAAATGACAAAACTTGCATATTAGAAATTTATTAAGGATGTTATAGCCAAAATGGAATTAGAATTATGATCAATAAAATAATTTCTGATTAAAAAATGGGTAAACTTTGTTAAAAGTTAAAATGATAACAGGTTTAGTAAAGTTTGTAATTCATTTAAAATATTTAACTGATGTTTTGTGCATTGGAGGTAATAAGTAATATTGCAGTAATTATATTCATGTGTAATATTTTAATCAGGATAAACATGTATATCTACTCAAACAACATTTGTGTTTGGTTGGCTTTCAGAATTCTTTGTGTTGACATTCAAATGCAATGAGCAATAATTTATCTTCAGTCATCCTACTGTGTGATACAGTCAGTATTCTCAAACTTGTGGTCCTTTCTCACTCCAATTTATGACTCATCCAGGCCCTCTCTATGAAAGGTCTTTGGTTGATGCATGTCTCTGCATTCCCCACTGGTCCCAGCTTTTTTGGGCTTTGTTGGTCTCTTTGTGGGGCTTCTTTCTCCTCTGGTTCCTGCTATATACCCCTTCTTCCATAAGACTCCCTGTGTTCTGTTTAAAGTTTCGATGTGAATCTCTGATCTACTTAAATCCCCTGCTGGGTGGAGTCTTTTAGAGGACAGCTGTGCTAATATCCAGTCCTGTTCCCTCTCTTCTACTGCTTCAGGTGTCTATCCTATTTTCCCTTTTGAATGAGAATTAAGCATCTTCCCTATGGTCCTTAGACAGCTCAGGATCCATGTGGGTCCTCTAGCAAGAGGAGAAGTCTCTGATATGACAGAGACATGTTCTCCTTCTTGCTTACCTGCTCCTTGATCACTTCTCCCTGATGGTGCAACCTAGCCAGTGCACAGAGGAAGAGGATCCATGCAGTCCTGATGGGACTTGGTAGACAAGGGTCAGACAGTAGGGGAGGAGGACTTCCCCTATCAGTGGATTAAAACACCTACCAGTGGACAAGGAGAGAGGAATAGAGGAGAAAGAAGGAAGAACGGTGGGACCCAGAGATGAGAGGGGGATCTACACCTGGGATACAAAGTGAATAAATTATAAATAGTAATAATAATAATAAATAATAATAAGTAATAGTGAAAAAAGTACTCACTCAAAAATATTTCCCTATCCCTCCCATTTCAATTCTCATCTTCTAACAGGGAACACTTTACTTTTGGGTTCCAAAAAGTTGATGTTTTGAGGTTCCACAGGAATAATATCATGTAGAACTAGCTTTTATATGCTTCAATTATTTTACTAAATATAATGATCTCCATTTCCCTCCATGTTGTCCACCAGGTAGCCTTTGATCTGTTGGTTGCTCAATAATACTCCATTTCGTGTGACTTTTAATCCATTTAACACTTTGTGATAATGAAAAATAAGATATTTCTATTTGGTCTAAGTTTGCTGCCCAGTGAAAGCATCAGGCATAAGATATTCCAAACATTTTCCTTCCATGAACACTGTTTTAGCAGCCATTTTCCATGAAGAAGGGGGGGGGAATTAAAAATATATATATAATGAATAGATTTGCAAGTGGTTAAAAGAAGGCACAGAAGGACCATGATATGTAACTTTTGGACACAAGCCATTCTACCCTAAGTACAGGAGATAAAAACCTACCAGGGAGGACTCTACAGATAGTACAAACATCCTGACAATATTAGGCTAGGCTAAGTTTAAATTTTCACCTGGATAATCATGAAGAAAGCATTACTGGAAGATAAATAACAAAAAAATAAACATAAAAAGGTTGTCCCTAAGCCTAGTAAGAGCAAACTTCTGTGCACAACAAATATAAACAGGTTTGTTAAGCACATATTAGCTTTCTGGATTGTCAACATCTATAAGTACTTCCAAAAAACTTTATTCTTTAGTAGTTCCAGAAATGGAGGACGATATATCCATTGACCTGACCAATAATGATGTGTTTTTCTTACTTTTACATATTAGAAATGAGATTATGATTTTATTATAAAGAAGAAATTGTTTGTTTGTTTGTTTGTTTGTTTATTTGTTTCTGAACAAAGTTTCTCTGTGTCATAGCTCTGACTGTCCTGAAAATTTCCTGGTAGACCAGGCTGACCTAGCACTCATAGAGATCCACTTGTAAAATAGTCTGAAAATACTCTAGGGTAGACATCATTACCAACATGTCCTTGCCTGAATCTTACTGACATGACAGGACAAAGACTATGCTTGAACTCACAGGTCATGAACTAATTAACATCTGTGGAGAAAAAAGCAAGAGTGCCACTTAGGCCTGAATTTTCTGTAATTTTCTTTCTCTAAAGAACAAGAAAATATCAGGTTATTAGAAGTTTGAAAAAATCCAAAAAACATTAGTAGAGGTATCTTATGCAGTATACTGTATTTCCAGCACTCAGAACATTACAGAGGATGACAACATTGTTTTGAAACATTAACAAAAAGTATCCTGGCTGATAAGGAATTTTTAAGTCAGGTCCTTAATGAAAATAATTTATTATGAAAGCTTTAACCACTTTGTGCTTGTCCATAGGCAGAACTATGATATATAATAATTTATAGGATGATCACCATCTAAATTAGCCTTGAAGGGCATTGTAAAATCAGTGTAACACACGCAAAAATTAAACAATAAGGGAACAATGTATAATAGTTTAATTGGGAGTATTTTATTTTCATACGTACTTGCATAAATTAAGGCTTTGCCCCATGAACCTAGGCTTCTTGCACTTGAGTAAATTGGCAGAAGAAAAGGACTAAGACTAAGGAAGCTAATGCTAGTGTGTGTGGTATATTGCAGAATCAGTGGCTGGCTCATTCAATTTTGTATGTGTGGATATGTATGTAGTGTTTGTATGTGAGTGTATGTATCTGTAGTGCATTTGCATGTGTAGATGAATGTTTGTGCACATGTGTTTATATATGTGTGTACATGAGTTTGTGTGTAGTATGTATACGTAAATATATGTGTGGTGGGTGCATGTGTACATAGTATGGAGGTGTAGAATGTGTGTGTGCATATGTGAATGAGAGCATATGTGTATAGATATAGTGTGTAGATATGTAGAAGTACACATCACAGTTTAATAGTTTTAAACAAATTATATAATGTGTCTTAGCAAATTAAAAAGTAAACATTAAAATTAAATATTAATGTAAGATTAGAGTCTTACAACAGCGTAATGCAGCCATGATCATTCAGGCCTTTACAGCCATTGAAGCAGGACAGTCTCCCCAAGCATGGTTGGCTACCATAAAAAGCTAAAATGTTACGCTCAGGATGCGAGGCTAAGCACTGCACTCAGGGTCAGCCGCTCTCGACCCAGAGAAGAGCATGTCTGATTGCATGCGGGTTGATGCCCCAAGTCCCGCCTCTGAGAAAAAGGTATTGGATGGGTCTGATGCTCTTTGGGTGGATGACACCTAAATGAACGTTGGTACAAAGTCCCAATTTATTTCTAATATCAGAGATCAGACCTCTACTCTTGCCTGATGCGTCTAAAACAAAAAGGGGGAACTGTAGAGAGCTTTGTAATGCCGCGCCTTAAAGATGGAGCTGGTTTCCGCCTTCCACCTTCCTGATGGTGAGTGCTCTCTGTCTCAAACAACTCCATATTTGGCTAAGGCTGAGGATCTGGCTTGCTTCCGTGTATGTGGACCTATCTGCATTGCCCACGTGGCATGCTGGGGTTGGCTACCCAGAGGCTATTTAAGCTGTGGGTTGGCTTTCCCCAGGGTCAGAAGATTGTTCAAGGTTCCTGAATAAACTGCATTGAGAAGAAAAAAAAAGATTAATAGGAAAAGTTCTGTGAAGACCATTACATTGAGAAGAACAAACATAAAGAAAAAGAAAAAATGTGCCATTACATATACTATGTCTATTAGAAGGGTCCTTGGTAATTATTGACACCATTTTTAGACTAAATAAAATGTGCTTTTTTGGTAAAATAATCAATATAAGGCTTATCTTCACTTACCATGCACATAACCCTTCAGAAAGAGTAACAGTTTCATCATTAATATTAAAGCTAACCCTAGCAGCATACAGAGAGGATGAAGCTTTCAATAAAACTGGGTGAGGCAAAATGCGGACTGTGAAGGCAGAAAGCTAGCTTTGAGCCAGCGGTTGCTGACAGGCTGTCCATGACAAGGACTTACAGATGACACAGGTAAAAGACTGCCTGAGAAAAGAGGCAAAGCGGATTTCCCTATTCCATAGGCAAAGCATGCTCTGTGTGCCTAGGGCTCTCTTGCCTACTGTAAGAGAGAGGAAGATGATCGCTTCTCCTTTCCTGACAAAATTGGAAGCTGTTTGAGTGATTATCTGCCATCTGTTGTCTACAGCAGTTCACTGTTGCAGAGTCCTCCAAAGGGGGAGAAAGATCTTTCACGTTGGAAAGTTGAATGTAAATTGCGACATAGCTGAGCAAGTGCCCAGCTAATCCCCTTTGCACACAAGGACAAGCCTGCCACCAGCTCTAATTGATTCTGAAATGAATCTGTATAGAAAATTAGAAGGTTTTGGATTCCCATGTGAGCTTCAATAAAGAGCCAGGATGTTAGCCTGACAGCTGAATAGATTCAGAAATGAAAATCTGATAAGCGGCTTAAAACTGTACTTAAGTCCAGCAATGACTTGAATGCTGTTGTTAAGGGTGCATTGTGTGTTGTCACCTAGTTAATTATCTCTGAAGATGAGTTCCTGCACAGGAGATGTGCCATTTTTTTACAGCTTTGCCTCATCACATATTTATTAACCCCACCCCACCTCCTTCTACCTATCATTGCTGGAAGGCAGAAAGGAAGGATTAGGGCTCTGCACTTCCTCTATGCTGTCAGTTCACTGTACCAAACTTCAAATATGAACTGTTGCATGTACTGTCACCAGCATTGCCTTTCACATCTTCATTTGCAAATGAGGAGCTGACAGTGGTTGGGCCTCCTGTTTGCTTGTGTTTCCAGCACATAAAAAGCAAATACTGTCACTGCTGGCTACTTTGTTTATCCCTCTGCAGATAGTATATGGCCTATTTAGAGATTTACTTCAAAACGTGTTTTTTTTTTTTTTTTAAGTAATGGAGATAGTCACAGAGCTCCATTACTTCATATTTTATTCAGAAAGCCGTCCTGCAGCTCACAGAGCGTGCAGTGCATTTGATTGCTATTTAAAATTGTATTTTAAAAACGAATGTGCACTTTTCTGTTTTTTTTTTTCAGTTTTTTTTCACTAGATAAATGTAGACTAATTTCCTGATTTAAGAATTCAAGGTTTCTTAGTTATTCTTTTTTTTTAAATAAAGGGTAAATATTTTTTATCAAATGAAAACAAAGATGTAAATTTTAAGAGCATAATAAATTTTCAAAATATTTTCCTAGTTTATTACAGTTTCATCTTTTCAAAATTAGTTTGACAATGTCAATAGAACAAAGAAATTGAGATGATCATCTGTTATTATTCCTTTTTCCTGTAAGAGTTTAAAACTAGTTCTGCATGTAAGAGCACACTCATGCCTGAAGTTGAGCTGCAATCTATAGTAGGGGACCTGGCTTCTATCTTAGTTACCTAAAGGACTGAGTGCTTGGTTTTTGGTTTTTGGTTGTTTTGTTTTGTTGTTGTTGTTTTGTATTGTTTTCCTTTCTAAAAATATCAAATCTAAATTGTATACCTGGAAGAGAACAAGAAATAAAAGAGAAGGATGAAGAGCAGAGGACTTGGTGACTAGGAAATCTGAAATAACAGTGAATCAAGCTAAGAATAGTGGATCTAGGAGCAGTGTGTGTGTGCACATGCACGCTCATGTGTATGTTGCATGTTGTATGTGTATCTCATTAAAATACCTTAAATGAAATTTTCAGTAAATTAATAAAAATATTATTAAAAATAGTCCTCTTTTCTATCAGGTCTTCAGTTATTCCCTATAACACTAATATCACATAAGTAAGATTTCTGCACATTACTAAATTTCACCAGGTTATAGTTAGAAAATTGATACGACAATGAGATAATGTCAAAAGGACTAACCACCCAGATAGTGTGTCATGACAAACAACTGAAAATGATGTTTTAAAGAAGTGAGGCATACAAGTAAAATTAAGTTGATGTCAATTCTGTTTTCTTTTTGTTTTGTTTTGTTTTGTTTTGTTTTTTGTCAGCTGTTTATGTGATCAGCAAGGATTATGTTCTAAAGTGTCACAAAATAAGAAATACTAAATAGCAGGGTGAGAAGAAAATTGCCTTTGAGTACACCACTCTTGTTTGGATTTATGTGTTTTTTTTTCTCCTAGGAAAACAAGAAACTTGAAACAAGTATCACAGAGCAAGTGTGTGCCTGTTGTTCAAAAGGGATGCTGAGGTTAGTGGTTTAAGTCACTGGAACTTAGAAAGGGGACTCCAGTATTAGAGCTCACTCTTTTTGAATAAAACCACCACCACACTTCTCTTTCTACCCAGCATTTTAAGTTCCCGTGTAAACATTCTGTTTTAGGCTTATTATTTGTGGTAAGGAGGCAAGGTTATGGTCATCAAAACAGCTTCCTCAAAACAGTTACATCATCCAGCTGATGGGAAAGACACAGAGTCTGCAGCCTTAAAAGTTCTATGAGATAGTATCATTTGTTTTAGTTTGGTTTATTTTTAACACAACTTGGACTATATGATTGACAACTCATTGTCTAGTTTGGTCCCTTAGTCTCATTATTGTGCACCCTGTTTAGTTGTATGTTATTTTCTTTTTAATACCTGGGTAACAGCTTTCCTGTAATTATGGCAATGTGGAGCAAATAATGTCAACTTTCCCCATCCTTATTTTATATCCCTTTTTTTACATCCCTTCTTTTACATTATGAAATTATGTTCTTTGATTTTAGGTACCATTGTAGCTAAATTTTATTTTTTAAAAAATCTGCTAATTTAAAAAATGACCTGTGACAATCAATTCTTACTGAAGAAAATGCTTTATGCCATGGCATTTGTTTTGAAAATTATTACTTAAATATACTGATCCAGGTCTTAGTTTAAGAGAGCATAATTGTTATAGCTTTCTTCCAATCAATAAGAAAATTTCTATTACTCCATGGGAATTCATAATTTTTATAACATGAATTTCATCAGGTCACAGTGTTTTAAATAAAAAAGAAAGAGATAACATCAAATCAGACTAGATGGGGGCTCATGAAATACCAGGCGTGAATGCAACATTGATAGGATCACATTGGGAGAAATGTAAAATGAGACCCAGGAATCCTAGTTCTTTTTTTTAATGTTAATTCTTTATTTTTATTTTATTTTTATCAGTTACATTTTATTAACTCTGTATCCCAGCCGTGTTCCGAACCCTTATTCCCTCCCAGTCCCTCCTTCCCTCCCTCATCACCACTGTGCCCCTTTCCAAGTCCACTGATAGGGGGGGACCTCCCCCCCATTCATCTGATCCTGTTTTATCAGGTATCTTCACTGAGTTCCTGTTAGAAATAGTCCTTGTTGCTAGTTCTTTTTAATCTGCCAGTAGGAGCCTGGCTTGAAAGTGGAGGGAGAAGATTCCTCATGAAAGAAATAATGGGGTTAAAACATTCTATGGTGTAGAAGTCTCTAGGGCAAACATTATAGCTTTAAGTTTTTTTTTTTAACTTTTTTATTTTTTATTAATTACACTTTATTCATTCTGTATCCCCGTCCCTCCACCCCTCCCGATCCCATCCCTCCTCCCCTTTCTGCATGCATGCCCCTCCTCAAGTCCACTGATAGGGAAGGTTCTCCTCTCCTTTCTGATCTTAGTCTATCAGTTCTCATCAAAAGTGGCTGCATTGTCCTCTTCCGTGGCCTGGTAAGGCTGCTCCTCCCTCAGGGGGAGGTGATCAAAGATCAGGCCAATCAGATTATGTCAGAGGCAGTCCCTCTTCCCATTACAATGTAACCCACTTGCACACTGAACTGCCATGGGCTAAATCTGTGAAGGGGTTCTAGGTTATCTCCATGAATAGTCCTTGGTTGGAGTATGAGTCTCTGGGAAGTTCCCTCTGTTCAAATTTTCTTGTTCTGTTGCTCTCCTTGTGGAGTTTCCGTCCTCTCCAGCTCTTACTATTTCCCACTTCTTACATAAAATTCCATTCACTCTGCCTGACAGTTGGCCATCAGGCTCAGCATCTGCTTTGATAGTCTGCAGGGCAGAGGCTTTCAGAGGCCCTCTGTGGTAGATTCCTAGTTTGTTTCCTGTTTTCTTCTTCTTCTGATGTTCATCTTCTTTGCCTTTCAGGATGGGGATTGAGTGTTTTACTCATGGTCTTCTCTCTTGCTTAGTTTCTTTAGATGCACAGATTTTAGTGGGTTTGTCCTATGTTGTATGTCTATATGAGTGAGTATATACCGTGTGTCTTTTTGTTTCTGGGACAACTCACTCAGGATGTGAGCCAGCGCCCATAATGGGCCACATCCCCTACAAACAGAGTTCTCTACAAAACAGAGATAATTTAGCTCCCGCGGAGCAGCCAGTAGGGGAGGGAGGAGAGAAGGGAAAAGCCACGGTCCTGTCATCCCTCCCAGATGGAGGGCTAGTGGGAGGCCAGGCGGTCACCGTCAGCACTAGGGTAAAGGGCTCGAAGGGCTAGGACGGGGCTCGTGAGGTCAGCGTTTGTGCGGGGCACTAGTGTCTTTGGTAGGGGCTGAAGGCACCACGGTCAGGACACGTCAGATAGCTCTTATAAATAGAGGG
>REGO01000259.1:981389-1009032 GCA_010120015.1 Rhombomys opimus | reverse complement strand
TGAAATATTGGCATGGCACCGTGAGTGAAAAATACTCATTTTTTCCCTCACTCTTTTTCCTTTTCTAATGTATGAATTTCTCAGTGTTGGAATCTCTGTAGCATTAATTGATGTGACTTAAATAATGGCCTTACTTTGAAGCAGGGTTCAGTGAGACATTACATATAGTGCAGTCATATTTAAAAAATTAATATATCCACAAGCTGATGCTCTCATGCACTGTTACTTTGTTTGCCTCTGTGATCTTCTTCTCCATGTTCAATGGTGCAGATCAAGTTTACAACCACAGTTTATTATCTAATGTATTGTATGATTAATGGGATATCTCATCTTTAATCAGTTGTCGATTTGTTTTCCCCAATGAGCCTTCTCGCCTTAAGCACAATATCGTCATGGCTTAACTTTTTAAAATAGTTTTCTCTTTTTTTTTTTGTCTACTTTCCTTTCTATTTATTTTTAACAAAAGAGCTGTCATGTGAATACTGCTAATAGATTTAATAAATCATTCTGTGATGAAAAAAAAAAGAGATATTGTTTCTTTGTTTAATTTCTGTTTAGTTGACCTGTCCTTTGTTGAGAGTGGGGTGTTGAAATCTCGCACTATTAGTGTATGGGGATCTGTGTGTGGTTTAAGTTTTATCAATGTTTCTTTCACAAATGTGGTTGCCCTTGTATTTGAGGCATAGATGTTCAGGATTGTGATGTGTTCTTGATGGAATTTTTGCTTGATGAGTATGAAGCGTCCTTTCCCATCTCTTTTGATTAATTTTGGTTGAAAGTCTATTTTATCAGATATTAGAATGGCTACTCTTGCTTGCTTCTTGCATTCATTTGCTTGGAAAGCCATCTTCCATTCCTTTACCCTCAGGTAATGTCTATCTTTTTGACTTAGGTGTGTTTCTTGTATACAACAGATTGCTGGGTTTTGTTTATGCATCCAGTCTGTTAGTCTGTGTCTTTTTTATGAGAGAATTAAGTCCATTGATGTTTAGAGAGATTAATCACCAGTGGCTGTTAGATCCTTTGAATTTGATGTTGGCTGTGGTCATGTGGTTGTGTGCTTGCTTGCTTTTTTGTTTACTGTAGTGAGGTTATTTATTTCCTATGTTTTCTTGAATGTAGCTAGTTTTCTTGGGTTGTATTTACCCTTCCAGTGTCTTCTGTAATGCTGGATTTGTATGCAGGTATTGTTGAAATTTGTTTTTGTCATTGAATATCTTGTTTTCTCTGTCTAAGAGAACTGAGAGTTTTGCTGGTTATAATAGCCTGGGCTGACATCTGTGTTTTCTTAGGGTCTGCATGATATCTGTCCAGGCCTTTCTGGCTTTCATAGTCTCTGTTGAGAAGTCTGGTGTGATTCTAATGGGTTTGCCATATATGTTACTTGGCCTTTTTCTCTTGCAGCTTTTAGTATTTTTTCTTTGTCCTGTATGCTTACTGTTTTGATTATTATGTGTTGGGAGGATTTTCTTTTCTGGTCTAATTTATTGGGTGTTCTGTAGGTCTCTTGTATTCTTATTGGCCTCTCCTTTAATTTGTGGAAGTTTTCTTCAATGCTTTTGTTGAAAATATTTTCTGGGCCTTGGTGCAGGGAATCTTCTTTTTCTTCTATTCCTATTATTCTTAGGTTTTGTCTTTTTTTGCTGTCTTGAATTTCTTGGATGGTCTGTGTCAGGAATTTTTTAGATTTAACATTTTCTTTGACAGATACATCAATTTCTTCCATTGTATCTTCCACATCTGAGATTCTTTCTTCCATTTCTTGTAGCCTATTGGTTATGTTAACCTCTGTAGTTCCTGCTTTCTTCCCTAAGTTCTTTTTTCTCCACAAGTTCTTCCTTTTGTGTTTTTTTTTTTTTTTTAATTTTTCCAATTCTACCTTCAGGTCTTGAGCTATTTTGTTGGTTTCCTTCCCCTGTCTGACTGTATTTTCATGTTTTCCCATCAATTCCTTCAGCTTTTTGTTTGAACAATCCTCTGTTTCTTTTATTTCATTAAGTGACTTAAGCATTTCCTCTCTAAAGCCCACAAACTGTTTGGCTGCAGCTTCTTCTATTTCTTTTGTATATTATTTCTTTGCTCTGTTATCTTCTTCGTGAGTGTAGATGTTAGGTCATCTTCTTGAATTTCAATTTTGCTGGGGTGTCTAGGGCTATTTGCCCCTGGATTCTGGAGATGCCATATTGCTCTGGCTTTTGTTGGTTGAACTTTTATGCTGTCCTCTACCCATTGGTCTATCTTAGGTGTCGGAAGGTAGTTTCTGGTTGTTCCTGGACTCCTGTACTGGAGAGAATCCCTTTGGCAGGAAGATGGTTTTTCCTGAAGGAAGCCTTCTCAGCTTTTTGGGTATAGTCACTTGATGGCCGGTGTTTTTCAAGAGTTGCCACAACTCACCTCAGGCATAGAGACTTGTGTGGTAACTGTGGTCCTGATTAATGAAGAGGGCTCTCCTCTCACCGGGAGAAGTCCTGGAGACAGCTGCCCTCCTTCTGGGTTTCTTGCTGTAAATTTAGTGATCAGCTGCTGTGACCTGTGTGTCCTGTGGTTTGGTCGGTTTTGTTAGGGATAACTGGTTGCCCCTTGGAGTAGTATCTGGGGGTTGATCTCAGAGTTCCCGGTCTTTTGTAGGTCTGAGGTTGGGGCTTTGTGCCCCAGAACCCAAGAGGTAATCTGTGGCAGGTGAGTACTGCTCTCCTGGTATCAGCAGGCTATCTGGAGCACAGCAGTTCCCTGGATTGGGCCAGTCTGTGGTACCTTTTCCCGGGATATACTGGGTTGCGTAAGTCCATCCCCTTTGCTTCATTCCTTGTTCCTTGTGAGGGTTTCCCCAGACAGTGACTCTAAGACTCTGGTGTCTTGGGGAACACAGTTCTGTCTGTAAGGAGTAGTTGGTACAAAGCAGGCCTCTGGGCTGGCGAAGCATGCGCCTGCCTGTTTGTCTGTGGGAGCTGGGTTCCCAATAACTCTGTGCTCCCTTCTTCGACCTGGAACCGTGATGGCTGGGCGTACTCGCCTGTTTGCGATCTGAGGTCTGCAAGACTTTCCCCAGGCAAAGCCTAGGTGACCCAAGCAGCCCAGTTTCTTCCTTCCCTGTGGGGCCCTCTCAGGACAGGGTTTTCCAGTCTCTGTTGTACTGGCACGCGCAGCTGCTCTGTACCAGTGAGCTGGGCATGCAGCAGCTCTCTGTGTAGAGGGAGCTCAGTTGTGATGGTGGCAGGCCTATGAGACCTTCCAGGGAAAGACTGGGTGACCCGTGATAAGACTCACAACTTTCCTTCCCCCTGGGGTTTTCTTGCAACTGGGACTCCCAGTCTCTGGCACCGTTGTGCCCACCGATCAGCCTGGGAACGTGATCGGGACATGCAGGTGTGCGGCTCTGGCCCGAGACCCAGTGCCTGCGTTACCCGGGATCTCTTCCAAGGAGTTCTGGTTGGGCAGCTCGAGAGTGGACCAGACCGATTCCTATACTGGGGGAGCCTCCCCTCACCTGGGAAACAGGATCGCTGTAGTTTTAGGGCCCAGAGTTCAGTCTCCTGGTCGCTGCAGGGAGAGTGCTATCTTGCTTCTCAGAAACTGCTCTCCCTGCGCCACCATCTTGGCTCCTTGGCTTTAAGTTTTAACAGAAAATGTGTTCTTTCTTCTAAATTTTCTAGAGTAAATACTGGATTTTGAAAACAAAAGAAGTTCTTCTTTTGTTAAAGCAAGAATGTTTGTGTGTATCCTGGGAACAGAAGAGTGTTTGTCCTTGCCATCCAAGTCACCAGCTCCTGCTCAATCAGATTTACCACCTGTCCCTTCAGGTACTGTGGTTTTTGCCAGGAGTAGAAATGGGTCAATTTTACCTTTCATCTATGATTAACTGGTGCTAGAAGAGACAGATTTTTCACTTAGCACATCAATGTATTTTCATTATGACTAGTAATTTATTGCTCTTTCAATATTCTCATTAGTTAGCTTAAAATACTCTCACATGAAACATTTTTTTCTGGTAGAAGATTAAAATGAATGATCTGAAAGCATATGTTGTAGCTCATACTTAGGGGAATTTATTGAGAGCATTTAAACTAGTTAACATGAACAGAAAAACACTATAAAATTAACAGTTACATGGTGTATATAAAAATGCATTGTCTTGAAACTGCATTGAAAATAAAGCTTTTGTAACAATGAAAGTCAAAGAATATTGTTTTGTGTCTAAAGTAACTTAGTGATGAAGTAAATAAATAAAACATGAACATTTTACTCCATTTAAGAAAGGAAATGGTAAAGAAGGGGGAGATAGACAGACCTGGAGGGGACAGAAACTCCACAAGGAGAGCAACAACCAAAAAATCTGGGCTCAGGGGTCTTTTCTAAGACTGATACTCCTAGCTTGGACCATTCATGGAGATAACCTAGAAACCCTGCACAGATGTAGCCCAAGGTAGCTCAGTCTCCAAGTGGGTACCCTAGTAAGGGGAACATGGAGTGTCTCTGTCATGAGCTCAGTGGCTGGCTTTTTGATCATCTCCCCCTGAAGGAGGGGTAGCCTTACCATGCCACAGAGGAAGACAATGCAGCCAGTTCTGATGATTTGATAGGCCAGGGTCAGATGGTACAGGAGGAAGACCTCCCCTATCAGTGGACTGGGGAAGGGACATGGGGGGAGATGAGGGAGGGAGGGCAGGATTGGGAAGGAATGAAGGTGGGGCTACAGCTGGGATACAAAGTTAATAAACTGTAATAGATTTTTAAAAATTAAAACAAAAAGAAAGGAAATGGTGTTGCCTTTAATTTGAGTTGACCTATTGTCTGAACAGGGGAAATAAGAATGATCTGGCAGGAGGGAATGTCTTTATGTAGGTACAGTAAGCATTTGCAAGAGAGATTTAGTTTAAATGTAACTAGTTAGAATGTGGTAATGATCCCGAGGATGAGTTATATTTTTAAAAATATTTCAGTGAACAAATTTGTTATGTATAATGAAATGTGGTTTTTTTAGATTAAAGTACTACACGAATAACAAATTTTCTGTACATAAATTGAATTTAACTTATTTCCCTAACATAAGAAGTCAGCAAATAATACTAAAGCTCATTTTAAGGGATTAATAACATATTCTGGCAAAAAATCCAAGTTTCATATGTCAGTAAGGAAACATCACATTTAATGAATTGAAATAAGTGATAGATATTGTTATTGCGAAGAAAATAAATAAATAAAAACTATGGTGAATATAAGAAGTACAAAGACCCTATCTGTGAAGTACAGAATTCAAAGAATCGGTTTAAAAAGAAGCAAGTGTAGAAAATTTGATGAGTTTTATATGGCAAAATAATATTTCAGGATAATCCTTTTTGCATTTATTGGTTTCAACTTCTAGGCACCATCAGGGTTTTATTATGAAGTGGACAGAAGAAAGTTGAAACAACAAAAACCAAAATCCACTTGACAGAACAGATACTAACCCAAGACTACTCTTCTATTATATCTGGTTTGTTCATCGTGATCATAGTTGTTTCCAAGATTAGGCATTTTACCTATGTTAAAATACAAATGAAATATGTGTTCTAATCTCTTGCTTTTCTTGACTTTGTACAATTGGGAGCAGGTTCATAATATAATTGCCGTGAATATGCAGAATGACTTGTAATGGAGGCAGGTAGGCTAACTTCGGATCTTCATCTATCCCTCCTCTTCTTCAAGTCTAATCCCACAATCATATCCTCAAATTTTAAACAGAAGCATGTTGCAACATTCCTTTGCACTTTGTCTCCACCCCCCACTGCTCTTAGAAAATTTCCTCTAACCTTCTTTCTCTCAGTTTCTAGCCTTACTCCATCCCTTAACTCAGCAGACATTTTCTGGGAACTGGCAAGCTACTACAGCAAGGGAAGCAGGCAGCCTAAGTGGGAATCATCAGTTCTCTAAATTCTCCTCTAAGACCAATGCCCCAGTCTCATTCACATTTCTGTAGCAGACCACATCTTATAGCCTCCTCTTCCTTTCTGACCATATGCAACAAATCATACAGACCTTTTCCTCCAGTCCTCTTCCACATCCATTCTGTTATATCAGCCACCAACTCCAGCAGCCATTCTCTGGGAATCTTCCAACCAAGCCTGCTAGAGAAGTAAGTAGGCCAGTGAAACATGGGAGTAAACGTCACATTTTACTCTCATTCCTCTCTTCAGTATCTAATCTCCTAGTCATATGCCCCCTTCTTCAGCATATTGCTTATTAGGGTCTTTCTTTAGTTTCTGGCCCAATTCCTAGAGGACTAAGAAGATCCCAAAATATACCCTGTTTTCCTCTATTTTGTGGACTCCCTAACTCACCCCTGTTAGCACACTTCAGTTCCTAAACCCTAGCTCCCATTCAGGAAAACAAATGTTACTGAGAAGATCCAATGGCCACACCTATAAGGATCCCATAATAATTTCTTACCTAGAAACATATACTCACAACAATCTCCTAAGAAACAAAATGGTAACAGAAAAAAAAAGAAACATACTAAAAACCAAAGACAAGAGCAGATATCAGCACCTAAAATTATAATCTTCCCAGTTCCAGATGACTAGGTGCCAGCATGAAGACACAATAAATATTAGCCAGGACAATATGTCTCCCCTAGAGCACAGCAATTAATTCTACCACACCAAGAACAGAGTGTTGCAACAACACTGAAGGATAGGACAAGGTCCTTACAACAGCCTTTATGAATATGATAGGGGTCCATAAAGAGGAAATTAATAAATCCCTTAAAGAAATCAATGAATACATGAACAAGACCTGAAAGTAGAAATATAGTAAAACAACCCAAAACTGAAGAAAATTTGGCAAAAATAAGAAACTCAAAAAGAAACTTTAGAAGAAAGCCTCACCAATATAATACAAGATATGGAAGAAAGATTCTTGTGCATTGAAGACACAATAGAAGAAATGAATACCTCAGTTAAATAAAATGTTCAATTTTAAAAAGATTCCACCAAAAAAAATGCAAAACAAAACAACAGGAAATCTGGGACACTCTGAAAATACCAAAACCTAAGAATAATAGGACTAAAGGAAGAATAAGAAACCCAGGTTAAAGAAATAGAAAAATATTTTCAAAAAATTATAGAAGAAAACTTATCTACCCTAAAGGAGATGCCTGTGAAGGCACCAGAAGCATACACATCATGAATAAACAGGACCAGAAAGAAATTCCTATGAGAAAATAATAAAATAATTAATAATAATAATATTAATAATAAATCCTAAGCATACAGAACAAAGAAGTTGCAACAGAAAAATAATAACACTTAAAGGCAGACCTGGAAGAATCACATCTCATTTTCAACGGAGCCAGACGGGCCTGGACAGATAGATGTTATACAGACTCTAAGAAAACACAGTTGCTAGCCCAGATAATATACAGTAAAATTTCAAGGACAAGTGATGAATAATATAAGATATCCAATGATAAAATCAAATTTAAACAATCTATCTATAAATCTAGCCATACAGAGGTACTAGAAGGAAAACTGCAACCCGAAGCAGTTAACCATACCTAAGGGAAAGGAGGGACAAGGAATGAATAATCCCATAAAAGAGTTAATAAAGATACACACCCATGCATGAATGCACACAAAAACATGCACACACACACACACACACACACACACACACACACACACGCATGCACACACACAAGCAATCATGAAATTCTGATCATAGAGCTCAATAATCTCTCTCAACCTCAATGGTGCTAATTTCCCCAATAAGAAGACACAGACTTTGTACCAATCTTCATTTAGGTGTCATCCACCCAAAGAGCATCAGACCCGTCCAATACCTTTTTCTCAGAGGCGGGACCTGGGGCATCAACCTGCATGCAATCAGAAATGCTCTTCTCTGGGTCAAAAGCGGCTGACCCTGAGTGCAGTGCTTAGCCTGGCATCCTGAGCATAACATTTTAGCTTTTTATGGTAGCCAACCATGCTTGGGGAGACTGTCCTGCTTCAATGGCTGTAAAGGCCTGAATGATCATGGCTGCATTACACTGTTGTGAGACTCTAATCTTGCATATACACCACAGGCAAACCAAGGCCACCAACACCAGAAGGCCTGCTAACGCTCCCATGCCCGCCCATTCCTTCAGATGATTCATGGCTACAGCAATCCATGATGATACTGCTGTGGCTAGTCCTGAGTCCACTAAATGAACATTGGTACAAAGTCCCAATTTATTTCTAATATCGGAGATCAGACCTCTACTCTTGCCTGACTCGTCTAAAACAAAAAGGGGGAACTGTAGAGAGCTGCATAATGCCGCACCTGCCGCACCTTAAAGACGGAGCTGGTTTCCGCCTTCCACCTTCCTGATGGTGAGTGCTCTCTTTCACAAACAACTCCATATTTGGCTAAGGCTGAGGATCTGGCTTGCTTCCCTGTATGTGGACCTATCTGCATTGCCCATGAGGCACGCTGGGGTTGGCTACCCAGAGGCTATTTTAAGCTGTGGGCTGGCTTTCCCCAGGGTCAGATGATTGTTCAAGGTTCCTGAATAAACTGCATTGAGAACAACAACAACAACAACAAAAGATCAGAAAGAAGGAGAGGAGGACCTCCCCTATCAGTGGACTTGGGGAGAGGCATGCATGCAGAAAGGGGGGGAGGGTGGGACTGGGAGGGGAGGAGGGAGGGGCATATGGGGGGATATAAAAGGAATAAAGTATATTTAATAAAAGTTAAATAAAAAATTTAAAAAAATAAAAAATAAAAAAAAATAAATAAAAAACATAAGACACATAAAAAGTCAAGTAAAAAAAAAAAAGAAGACACAGACTGACAGAATGGATATGAATCAGGGTCCAACCCTCTGCTGCATGCAAGAAGCACATCATAGCATTAAAGATAAATATCACCTCACAGAAAATAAGTAAGTAAGTAAATAAATAAAATGATTTTTCAAGCAAATGAACTTAAGAATATAGCTGGTATAGCCATTTTAATATTGAACTAAACAGACTTCAAACTAAAATTAATCCATTGAGATGATGAAACACATTACCTACTCATAAAGGGGAAAAAATCCCACCACCTTTGCAGAAATACAAAGGTACACAAGTTCATAACGAAAGTTTAATACAGTATAAATTACATTTTAACATTCACACACTGATAGTGGGAAATGTCACTGATTTTCTCTCACCAAGAGACAGGTCATCCAGACAAAAACTAAACAAAGAGTTCCTGGAGCTAATAGAATATTTTTTTTATTTTTATTTTTTTAAATTAATTACACTTCATTCACTTTGTATCCCAGCTGTTGTCCCATCTCTCATTCCTTCCCAATTCCATCCTCTCTACCTCATCTCCTCCCATTCCCCTTTCCAGGACCACTGATAGGGAAGGTCCTCCTCACCTTCTCTCTTATCCTAACCTATCAGGTCACCCATGGACTGGCTGCATTGTCTTCCTCTGTGGCCTGGCAAGGCTGATCTCCCCCTGTCAGGGGGAGGTGATCAAAGAGCCAGCCTCTGAATTCATGTCAGAGACACTCCCTGTTCACCTTACTAGGGAACTCACTTGGACACTGAGATGCCAGGGGCTACATCTAAGCACTGGTTCTAGGTTATCTACATGAATGGTCCTTGGTTGTAGTAACAGTCTCAGAAAAGACCCCTGTGCTTAGATATTTTGGTTCTGTTGCTCTCCTTGTGGAGCTCCTGTCCTCTCCAGGTCGTTCAATCTCCCCCTTCTTTTATAAGATTCCCTGAACACTGTCCAAAGTTTGGCTATGAGTCTCAGCATCTGCTTTGATACCTTGCTTGCTAGAGTCTTTCAGATGCTCTCTGTGGTAAGCTCCTGTCCTGTTCCCTCTTATCTCCTTCTTCCAGTGTCTGTCCAGTTTGCCTTTCTGAGTGAGGATTAAATCATCTTACCCAAGGACTTCCTTCTTGCTTAGCTTCTTTAGTTGTACAGACTTTAGTATGTTTATCCTACATTATATGTCTAGTATCCACTTACAAGTGAGTTAATACCCTGTGTGTCTTTCTGCTTCTGGGATAGCTCACTCAGGATGGTCTTTTCTAGATCTCACCATTAGCCTTGTTTCATGATTTCCTTGTTTTTAATTGCTGAGTAGTATTCCATTGTGTAAATGTACAACAATTTCTGTATCCATTCCTGACTTGAAGGACATTTGGGTTGTTTCCAGATTTTGGCCATTACGAATAAAGCTACTATGAACATGGTTGAGCAAATGGCCTTGTTGTTTACTTGAGAATCTTTTGGATATATGCCTAGGAGTGGTATAGCTGAATCTTGAAGAAAAGCTATTCCTAATTGTCTGAGAAAGCACCTACTTGATTTCCAAAGTGTTTGTATAAGTTTATATTCCCATCAGCAATGGAGGAAGGTTCCCCATTCTCCACATTCTTTCCAGCATGTATTGTCCCTTCAGTTTTTGTTTGTTTGTTTGTTTGTTTGTTTGTTTTCTGAGCCATTCTGATGGGTGTATGGTGAAATTTTAAACCAAATCGACATAATGTTTATTTACAGAACTTTTCACTGAAACAAACAAGAAATAATATACCTCCTTTTCAAGAGCCTATGAAAGTATGTCTGACTCTGACCACACACTCAGACAAAAAGTAAGTCTTAACATATTTTTTTAAAAAAAGAAAACTTTGAAACAAAATCCTGAATCCTATCTGAGCACCAAAAATGAAACCTGAATAACAGTAGAAAAAAAAAAAGCTTATAAATTCATGCAACTGAACAACTCACTATTAAATGAAAAAAAAAAAAGAAAAAAGAGAGAATTTTGTAATTAATTTAAAACTTTTTTTGAAGTGAATGAAAATGAATACACAACATCACCATATGGAGCACAATTAAGGCTGTTCTAAAGGGTACACTTATAGTACTAAGTTACTAGGTAAAATAATTAAAGAGCTCTCATTCCAGTATCTTAGCGGCACATCTGAAAACCATAGAAAAGAAATTCACCAGGAAGGAGAAGATGTCCGGAAATAATCAAACTTGGGGATGAAATAAATAAAACACAAATAAAAAACAATACAAAAAAATCAATGAAGCAATGTGTTGAATCTTTAGAAAATAAGATTGACAAACCCTTAGCCAAAGTAACTAAAAGACAAAGAGAGAAAAATCCAAACGAACAAAATTAAAAATGAAAAGACGACAGAACAAGAGATATTGAGTTAGTCCAGAGAAGCATAATAACATACTTAGAAATCTGACCTCTACCAAATTGAAAAATATGAAAGATAATTTTATTGGTGAATATCATACTAAAGTTAAATAAAAGTCAGAAAAACAATTTAAATAGAAATTTAACTCTTTGTGAAATATAGGACATAATTAACATTTAGCATAATCAACAACAAACAACCAGTGTTTAGTTTGTTATTACCCAGAACTCTACAGGAGCTTCAAATGTTAATGCCAATGCTATTCAAATTACTCCACAAAATAAAATTAAGACAAAAATTCAATTTCTTTTTGAGGTCATAGTTACCCTGTTACCCAAACCACATTGGAAGAAAATTACAGACCATTATCCCCAATGAACTTACATGCAAACATTCTCATTAAAATATTTGCAAACAGAACCCAAAAGTACATCAAAAATTATCTGCCATCATCATATACGATTCTTCCCAGAGATTCAGGGATGGTTCAGTATTTGAAAACCAATAAATATAATTCACCATACAAACAAACTGAAAGAAAGAAAACAACACATGATCATCTCAAGAGATACAGAAAAGACCTTCAACAAAATCTAATACCATTTCGTGATAAAAAGTCTGGGCGAGAGCAGGGATTCAAAAGGACATACCACAAAGTAACAAAGGCAGGTTACAACAAGGCCATAGACAACATCAGTTTATGTGGAGAGGAACTCATAGCAATTCACTAAAATCAGGAAAAAGACAAGTTGGTCCACTCTCTCTATACCTATTCAATATACTACTTGAAGTCTTAGGTAGAACAGCAATACAACTGAAGGAAATCAAGGGTAAACAAATTCTTTTTTTAAAAATTCTTTATTAATTACAGTTTATTCACTTTGTATCCCCCCCGTGGTTCCCTCCCTCCTCCCTTCCCAATCCCTCCTTTCTTCCCACCACTGCACACATGCCCCTCCCAAAATCCACTGATAGGGAAGGTCTTCTTTTCCTTCCTTCTGACCCTAGTCAATTAGGTCTCATCAGGAGTGGTTGCATTGTCTTCTTCTGTGGCCTGGTAAGGCTGTTCCCCCCTCAAGGGGAGGTGATCAAAGAGCAGGCCAAACAGTTCATGTCAGAGACAGTCCCTGTTCCTTTTACTGCAAAACCCACTTGGACACTGAACTGCCATGGGCTACGTCTGTGCAGGGGACCTAGGTTAACTCCATGCATGGTCCTTGATTGGAGTATCAGTCTCAGGAAAGACCCCTGTGCTCAGATTTTTTGGTTCTATTGCTCTCTTATGGAGTTCCTGTCCTCTCCAGATCTTACTGTTTCCCACTTCTTTCATAAGATTCAATGCACTCTGCTCAAAGGTTGGCCATAAGTCTCAGGATCTGCTTTGATAGTTTGCAGAGCAGTGCCTTTCAGAGGCCCTCTGTGGGAGGCTCCTAAGTGCATGGTACTGGCATAGAAACAGAATGGTGGACAAATGGAACCAAATAGAACACCCAGAAATAAACCCATACACTTATGGACACCTGGTTTTTTACAAAGATGCCAAAACCATACAATGGAAAAAAGATAACATTTTTAACAAATGGTGCTGGTCGAACTGGATGTATACATGTAGAAAAATGCAAATAGATCCATACTTATCACCAGGCACAAAACTAAAGTCTAAGTGGATCAAAGACCTCAACATAAACCAGAAACATTAAATCAGTTAGAAGAAAAAATTGGGGAAGAGCCTTGAACTCATTGCTACAGAAGACAACTTCCTGAAGAAAGCAACAACAGCACAGTCTCTAAGAGCAACAATCAATAAGTGGGACCTCATGAATAAACTGCTCTTAAGGGTAGGCTCCATGTCCAGCAGTAGATGGTGAACACAAAATGGACTAAATAGCATGTTTAAAGTTTATTGTCTCATAATATAGTGTCAGGACCTTTTATATTTAAATTTTTTCTTACTACTTTTGTATTTTTAATGTTATTACTACACACAAACACACACAGATACTTTTTCTACAGGTCCCTTATGTATATATTATGACTTCCAGTTTAGTATTGTATTTTTATTGATTTTTTGAGTGTAAGAAAGCATCAATCTTTGTTTCTTTTGCTTTTTTTGGATTCATTTCCATTTTTTTACTTTGTTATTCAGATATGTTAGGTCTTGTTTTACCTTTTTATTACTTTCAAAAAATTATCTTTTAGAAGCCTGTCTGTTTTACAAAAAGAGACAGAAAACTGCCAAGTCCAGATTAAAAGGGAAGTGAGTAAGTCCTTGCAGGAGTAGAGAGAGGGGAAACCATAATAAGGATAGATTATGTGAGAACAACAAAGTATTACTAAACATAATAAAAAATACTGTTACATTATGCAGTCATGGCAGCAAATAATTTGTTCTGATAGAAGAGTCTTTTATCTTTGGATAACTCCAGAATACATTTTGTATTTCCAAATGCAGTGAAAGATGTGATATTTTCATATCTAATACTGTAATTTTGTCACAAGTTAAAAGTGATGTTCCTACTAATTTCATTGTTAATAAGTAATATGATTGATATTTAATACCTTTAAAAAATCTTTTTATTACTGTAGATGTAGCCTATGGTTAGATGTAGCCTATGGTTAAAGTGATTTCCTTTTGTTCAAAAAGGTCTCATGTTCATTCTCTATGTAATATTTTCCTGATTACTATGGATTATTATAAACTTGAGCTAACAAAATTGTGCTTGCTAATGGACCTCCATTGATGCCAAATCCCTGCCCTTCCAGACTTTTGTGTTTAGCAGAAGAACAATGTATGCCAGCCAGATAAAAATCTCCTTTTTGCATTTTGGTTTATACTGTCAAAATATAGCATGCCCATTTTCAATTTTAGTACTTTAGAACTGGGGCTGGAGATATAGGTCAGTTTGTAAAATGCTTGCATTGCATGCATGATGATGTTCCCTAGATGTTTAAATATCTGTTCCATAGAACACATATTTAAGAAAAGAAGCCTTGTATGATAGCACATACTTATAATCTCAGAAAATGAATACAGAGATAGTGCAATCCCTTAGGCTTTCTGATCCTATAGCCTCTTTGGTGATCTTTAAGCCAGGGAGAAACCAATCCTCACTCAGAAAAGCAAACTAGGCAGATATCAGAAGAGGGAGAAAACAGGCAAAAGGACAGGAACTTACCACAGAGAGCCTCTGAAAGACTCTACCCAGCAAGGTGTCAAAGCAGATGCTGAGAATCATAGTCAAACTTTGGGCAGAGTGCAGGGAATCTAATGAAAGAAGGGGGAGATAGACCTGGACAGGTTAGGAGCTCCACCAGGAGAGCAACAAAACTAAAAAATCTGGGTTCAGGGGTCTTTTCTGAGACTGATACTCCAAACAATGACCATGAATATTCCAACCTAGAACCCCTGCTTAAATGTAGCCCATGGCATCTCAGTGTCCAAGTGAGTTTCCTAGCAAGGGGAACAGGGAGTGTCTCTGACATGAACTCAGTGGCTGGCTCTTTGATCACTTCCCCCTCATGGGGAAGCAGCCTTACCAGGACACAGAGGAAGACAATGATGAGACCTGATAGGCTAGGTTTGGAGGGAAGGGGAGGAGGACCTCCCCTATCAGTGGACCTGGGAAGGGGCATGGGAGGAGATGAAGGAGGGAGGGTGAGATTGGGAGGGGTTAAGGGAGAGGTTATAGCTGAGATACAAAGTGAATAAAGTGTAATATATAAAATATAAATAAAATTTTAATAAGTTTTTAGGAAACAACACCCAAGGAAGTCCTCTGGTTTCCCTGTGCAACTTAACACACATGCACCTATACCAGATCACTCACATACATACATACACACATATAAGAACATAAACAAATCATAGTCACCATTATCATAATAAGCTTTCAATTTTCCATTCATGCTCTGCTTCTGTGATCCTTTAAAACACCAGTAGGATAAGCTTTCTCCTTTCAGACCTACATATACATTTTTTTTCTTGTTTTTTTCATTAATTCATTTTTAATGTATATAATTTATTCATTTTTTTAATCCCAGCTGTAGCATATGCTAAGGAATCAATTATATTGGTATTTGAGTGCTCACAGAGTATTTACAAAGGAAATCTAAAGTTATAAAAGCCATTAAAAAGTTTATAATATAATTATCACACTTCTTCCTTTCCTTTCTTCCCTCCAAGTCTTCTCATAGTCATCATCCTTCTCCTCTTCAAATTCAAGGCTTCTTTTTATCACTGATTGTTATTGTTTGCTTATGTGTATGTATGTACATACAAATATTCCTAAATATAACCTGTCCAATATGCATAGTGTTCCTTGTATATATGTTTTAAGGACAAATAGTTTGGCATTCCTGTAGTCTCAAGGATCACAAACGTAGCCTGACATCCCAGGGCAAGGTTTAGGAGATTTCAAACACTATCTTGTCTGTTTCATTACAATGAACATGCTTCTAATGTGGCAGAATTATGCTCTTTAATCTTAGGAGATTTGTATGTAGCTGCAGACTATTAGTCTTGCTCAGATCTTCATGAAATTATAAACGCTATGTATGCCTTGTCTTTGAAGGAAATTCAAATTTTAACATAATGTTAAAGTAAAATTAAATTTATCAGTATCTCATTTAACTTACAAACTTTTAGCAGTCCTTTTACAAAACTTGGAGCAAAGCACTTTGTGAACACAGTTAGAGATGTGTTTAAGGTTAGTTGTTTTACAATGTAACAACAAAAGATGGAGGCTGCAAAGCAAGTCCTAAGTCCTGTAGGCTTTCTAGTAAAGCATAGTTTGGGGCTTGATTGGGGCAAGAACATGCTGATGTGTTGAAAATCAACATTTTGAAAATTGTCTCTGTATCTAATCAGTGAAAGCAAAAGTCAATCATGATATATGTAGAACTCATACTAATGAATGATCTTTGGTGTTATATCAAAGATTTATTCCTAACTTTGTCAGTAATGATTGATGTACAACTCTGCCACTTGTGATTGGAAATTATGGAGATTATATCATCCTCCAAATACTTCTTTTGGTAAAAATGACAGATTATATAATATACAAGGTTGTGAGAATTGTACATAATGTGAGTAAGGAATATGACACATAATAGTAGTTACTTTCAACTCAGTATTATCATTTGAAGATAAGATCAAAGGAATTGAAGACCCAGAAATAAACCCACATATTATGGACACCTTATTTTTAACAAAAACGTCAAACCCATACAATGGAAAAAAGATAGCATCTTCAACAAATGGTGTCAATCTAATGACATATCTACATGTAGAAAAATGTGAATAGATCCATATTTATCACTCTGCACAAAACTAAAGTTCAAGACCACGACATAGAAGCAGACACATTAAACCTCTTAGAAGAAAAAGTGGGGAAGAGCCAAGAAATCATTGGCACAGGAAACAACTTCCTGAACAGAACTCCAACAGCATGGGCTCTAAGATCAACATTCAATAAATGAGAACTCATGAAAATGAAAAGCTTCTATAAAGCAAAGGACACTGTCGTCAGAACAAAATGACAGCCTACATACAGATTGGGAAAGAATCTTCACCAACCCTGATTCTGACATATGGCTAATATCCAGAATGTATCAAGAACTCAATGAGTTAAACAGTGAAAAATCAAGTAATTCAATTAAAAAGTGGGGTACAGAGCTAAACAGATTTCTCAATAGAGGAATATTGAATGGCAGAGAAACAGTTAAGGAAATGCTCAACATCCTTAGCTATCAGGGAAATGAAAATCAAAAGGACCCTGAAATTTTACCTTATACTCATCAGAATGGCTAAGATCAAAAACTCAAGTGACAACATATGCTGGAGAGGATGTGGAGAAAGGGGAAACCTCTTTCATTGCTTATGGAAATGTAAACTTGTACAACCACATCAGAAATCAATGTCATGCTTTCTCAGAAAATTAGGAATAGTGCTTCCTCAAGATCCAGGTATACCATTCCTAGGCATATATCCAAAATATGCTCAAGTACACACAAGGACAACATTTACTCAACCATGTTCATAGCAGCTTTACTTGTAATAGCCCGAATCTGAAAACAACCCAGATGTCCCTCATTTGAGTAATGGATACAAAAATTGTGGTACATTTACACAGTGGAATACTACTCAGCAATTAATTAAAAACAAGGAAATCATGATATTTTCAGGCAAATGGTAGGAACTAAAAAGAACATCCTGAGTGAGGTATCCTAGAGCAGAAAGACACACATGGTATATACTCACTTATACATAGATATTAGACATGTGTAAAATAACCATACTAAAATCTAAGCAAGTTAACCAAGAAGGAGGACCCTGGGTAAGATGCTCATCCTCATTTAGAAAGGCGAATGGTACAGATGTTGGAAGAGGGTGAAAACAAGGAACAAGACAGGAGCCTACCCACTGGGGACCTTTGAAAGACTCTACCTGGCAGGGTATTAAAGCAGATGCTCAGACTCATTGCCAAACTTTAGGCAGAGTGCAGAGAATCTTATAAAAGTAGGGGGAGATAATAAGACCTGGAGGGGGCAGGACCCCCACAAGGAGAACAACAGAAAAAAAAATTCTTGACCCAGCAGTCTTTTCTGAGACTGATACTCCAACCAAGGACCATGCATGGAGATAACCTAAATCCCTGCACAGATGTAGCCCATCGCAGCTCAGTGTCCAAGTGGCACCCTAGTAAGGGGAACAGGGACTTTTTCTGACATGAACTCAGTGGCTGGCTCTTTGATTAATTCTCCCTGTGGTGGGGGCAGCCTTACCAGGACAGAATCAGATTGAAGGGGCAGAGGACCTTCCTTATCAGTGGCCTGGGGAAGGGGTGTGGTAGGAAAAGAGGGAGGCAGGGCAGAATTAAGAGGGCATGAGGGATGGGGCCACTGCTGGGATACAAAGTGAAAGATTGTAATACATAATAAAAAAATAAAAAAGATTACCAACAAAGAAGAGGATCATTCCAAAGAATGGTTGAACTATGAACGTACAGTTAGCATTGGTATGGTAAGATATGAGTATCTGAGACATTTGAGGGAATGTTTCAAAATATTAGTCTGCTGTAGTAATTAAAAAAATAAAGTGTTTGGCTATATAATGTTTATTGTTAGCCCTAAGATTATTACAGCTGTATTATTTAACCTGCTATCACAAATAATAAGATATAAACACCTGATAGATTTTTTAATTGCCATATTTACCTTGGACTGGGCAGATATTTCACCTACACTGTTTCAATATCTTCACCTTCCATCTCCCAGCTCCCATCCAATGTCATCCATGTTAATTATCTTCATCTGAACTGTCTTCCATTCACAATCTTAAACAGTTGCTGTTTTTATTCATCTGGGCCTTTCCACGCATTTGCTGGAGTCCTTCCTCCTATCTCCTATGGTTCCTCTCCATGCTAACTCATAGTGGCATCCTCTTTTCTCCTCTCTTCCCACCTATCTGTTTCCCATGATTCTCCTTAATCAAAATTCCTGGAACATTAGCCCCATCTGCCTCATTCTACCCTGCCCAGGTATAGGCTGTTTAATCAGTCATGTAATGACTTACACATGTTTACAGAACCAGGCTATGTTTACACAACAAGGATAGGTTTAACCAGATCTTAAGGGCCAATAACATGCCTCAAACCAACCTCTTACATCAGTTTTACATAGCCAGCTGGATTCTGATGGGACTACAAACAAAAGTTAAAACTCAGCTTAAAACTGTAACATTATGTACAGCATTTTATTACCAGGTTGTTAAAGTTCTATTAATTTGCAAGATGTAGAACTCTTATTCAATCACCTTTATCCACATAAGACATTTTGAATGGGAATATTGTGAAAGTAGTAGTGTAAGAACAAGTTTCTGGCTCCATTCTCTAGTTATGTTGCAAGATGTTAAATGTTGTTCCTTTCCCAGACAGAGACTAATGTCAGACTCTTTTAGGGAAATCATGAAGAATAGTGAGAGTATTCAAAAATTTTATCTGCCACTAGTCTCTTACCCCTTTGGTGGTTTTAAATGAAAGGAATGCATCACAGAGTGAAATTATTTGGACAGATGTCAGAATATCCCTAAAGAAAAAGCTCAGCCTACTGTGAAGGACTCCCAAGTTACCAAAGACATACGCAGAGGTGTGCAGACAAATCCTCTTACCCAGTAAGGGGATTGATTTGCGTGTCCAGACATGGGTTTGAAAATGCAGTTCTGCACAAGACATAGGCAGAGGAGCACTTATGTGGGACAGATTTCTATCTCTAGGAAGGATGGGATATATTTCCCTAAAGTCAATCTAACTTTCCTCCTTAATAATTTGCTTGAAGGAAAAGAAAATCTTTGCTGACAGAAAATATGATCACTCCTTGACCTCAGCCCTTTAAAGTACAGTCTACAGCAGGGAGAAAGCACACACACATAAAGAATCTTCAGAGAGTAAGCCTTCAGCCTGGAGTGATTTCTGGCTAAGAAATCATCTTTGATTTTTGCTAAATAATACCTAGATTTTCTTCAGTGTTTTAGTGTATGAATATTTTACATTATGGAGACAGTGTAGTATTTTCCACATACAAAGCCAGAATGTATTTACCTCAGAACACAAAAGAACAAAACTGAATGTTAATATATTTTCTTATTATTCAACAGTTTATCTATAATTGTTCCGATACACTTGCATCATCTAAATTCATGTTGTGTTATATTTCAGCATACTACTTTTTCTTAAATGAAGCACATGTATTTTGTTCTCTGTTTGGTGCATAGCCACTGTCCTGTCATGAGTGTTCCCAACAGTGTTGCTTTTATCATGAAGTACGTATGAGTGGACAGCTACAGCTGTCTTGGAAAAGTAATCTGTAAGAGAGCTCAGTCTTCATGTTGGTTCCTTAGTAAGGAGAGCAAGGGCTGTCTCTGACATGGACATTGTGTTGCCCTCTCATTGATCACTTTCCTCTGGAGAGGAGACACTGCCAGACCACAGAGGAGGAGGATGCAGGCAGTCTTAATGAGACTTGATAGGCTGGGGTCAGATGGTAGGACAGGAGGGCTCCCCTTTCGGAGAAATGGGAGGTGGCAATAAGGAGTAAGAATGAAGGATTGTGGGACCAATAGGAAACAAAGGAGAGAGTACAATTGGATATAAAGTGAATAAATTATAAAAATTAATTTTAAAATAAGAAAAAAAAAACAATCAAATTGTTCAAAGTAATATTTTATGCATCATAGCACAATTGTAAAAAGTGAACATTAGATATATTTGTACTGGTTTTTAGATTATTAATGTAAATATATGTATTTATTAAACCAGAGTCAGGGACTCTCATAAAAAAAGGGGGTGACAGAAAGACCTGGAGCGGATAGGAGCTCCACAAGGAGATCATCAGACCCAAGCTTATCAGGTCTCATCAGGATTAGCTGCATTTTCCTCCTCTGTGGCCTGGCAAGGCTGCTCCCCCATCAGGAGGAGGCAGACAAAGAGCTAGCTACTGACTTCATGAGGGCTACCATCTTGGGATTGGGTGTTTTATAAAGAGGACTGTTCACAGAAAATACTGATTTCAGAAATTAGCTGGCTGACTGATATAAATCACTGCTTATTTTACACCAGACCTTGAAACTTTTTTTCATTTACAAATTTTATTCAAATTATAGATATTGTTATCCCAGTGAAAGTATTTTTTAAATCTGTTTGTTACTTCAAATAATGCTTAAAATCAAAAGTGTTTCCTTATATTGTCACACTGTGGTATAATGTATACACCTTACCCTTGTTCATTCAAATGCTGATTTCTCTCCCCCCAACTCTGGTTTCAATCATGATATTGCATTGTGATACTTATTCTAAGCATTGCCTGTCTCAACTTTGTATAAATCCATCAGCCACAATGTTGAGCAATGGAGAGGAAGGAGGGAGAGGGAAGGAGCCAGAAGACAGGAAGGAGTGGGAGGCAAAGGAAGAGAGAGGAGAGAGCTGGAAGAGCAAAGGCAGGAGGAGAAGTCTTGGAACAACATGGAGACATGAACCAGACCTCATATTTCACAAAAAGCAAGTATAAAGGATGAATCTGAATGTAAGGAAATTATAAGGGCTTGGAGGTTTAGGATGGAGTAACTATTTTCCAGCATTGTGTTCTAGGTTAATTAAATAAATCATGGTCTCTGTGTGGTGATTCAGTTATATATTCTGTTTAGGATTAATAACAGCTTTAATAAAACATATATCAATAATAAATATTAATGAAACAACAAATGGTATTCAACTAATCTAAATACCCTTTAAATCATACTTTATCATAATTTGGTGGGGGGAATAAGCTCCCAGTAATAAAACCGAAACTTAAAACCTAAAAACTCCCAGGTAAATTACTGTCTCTTTAAGGGAAACTCTTCTACAGGCCCTGGAGCAAAAGGCAGCCTTTTGTGGGCAGACTGAGGGGTACACAAGCATAGCTTTTTTATACTGTGGCTGGCTTAGCTCAGCTCAGCTCAACAGCCATGGCAAGAAAGAAAGGAACTGAAGGCAGACAAACCTCTAGACAGAGTTTGGCCTAAAACTGCATCTAAAATAAAACATGCTATGTGAGAGGCTGTTTTAATTCCTTTTGGCTTTGTTTTGGCTGTCGTTGTCATGGAGCTGGTTGCAATATGTTTAATGGTGATGGCTCTTTTCCAGGCCTTCTCCAAGAAAGTTCAAGGAGAAAATGGGGGAAAAGCCAAGGATTGGAATGCTGAGTTACAGATGATAGAAAGGGTACTCTTCCTAATAATTAGGAATAACGGCTAAAATCCAAAGCTCTCTGGCTGCAAGATACTTGTCAGCTCTTTCTGGTAAGGGTCTGCCAATTCAGTGAAGCATCAACTAAAATTCCAAAAATTAACCTGAAAGAATAAAACCCTAGCATAATGCGGGCAACAACAGGATATCTGCGGTTGGGCACCTGGCCTTTGAGGGGAGTCCCTGAGAAAAGCACTCTAGGCACCCGAGATAAGGGCCGGAGATAGGACCCGGCTTGCAATCTGCCTTCTGCCTTCCTGCCCTCCCTGTTCCCCGAGATAAGGGCAGGAGATAGGACCCGGCTTGCAATCTGCCTTCTGCCTTCCTGCCCTCCCTGTTCCCCGAGATAAGGACCGGATGCGTAACTCAGCTCACCATCTACCTTCCCGCCTTCCCTGCTTGTGACTTTACCATAGCTTGTTTAAACCACCCAATTAGATCCCTGTAACTACGCTTCTCGCTTCTGTAACCGCGCTTTTGCTCTAAAACCCTATAAAAGCCCCAGCTTTTTCCCAGAAGGCGCGCGAGTCTGCCTAAAGACTCTGTCGCCCTCGGGTACCCGTGTATCGAATAAAGCCTCTTGCTGTTTGCATCCGAACAACTGGTCTCGTTGATCCTTGGGAGGGGGTCTCTCTGGCGGAAGACACCCCCAGGGGTTCTTTCAAACCAACTGGGCTTTGCTTGTTACAGTGTAAATTGGCACAACTGACCCCAAACTTAAAATTTTCTTGTCTCTTTGTTTGAATTTCATTTAAGGGCTTTGAGTTACAATGATATTGATTTGAAAACAAAACAAAACAAAAATATATGTATATATACAAGTTGGTGAGGGCATATGCCTTTATTTCCAACACAAAGTAAAAAGAAACAGCAGATCTCTGAGTTCCAGAACAAGCTAATTTACATAATAAAAGCCAGGATGGCAACTCCTGCTGTTTAGCCACTTGCAGAGATAATCTAAGATTCAAAATGACAAAATTTACTTTAAGGTTACCATATAAGTTGGATTCACATCAATTTTAGGTGTATGTAAAGAGAGGTAATGTCATACTGCTCTGAAAACTACCTTACCCTTTGAACATGAGACATTTTCACTGGAGACAAATGTTGGTCATGCCTGATGTAAAAAAGACACAAGAGACTAACAGATGGAAAAGTACATGCCAGCCTAGTTAGGTCTTAAAGACTCAAAAATTATAATTCATATGCTTAAAAAACAAAACTGCCCATTCCATATCAAAAAAGGGGCAAGCCAAAAAAAAAAAAAAAAAAACAAAACAACAACAACAACAAAAAAAAAAACCACAACCAATGTAAATGTAAAACCCTGGTACAAGATGCCTAGGGTATGCTTAAATTCTAAAGGTAAGAGGAAGTTTAAATAAAGTTTGCCTATAAAGGCATAACTGCCCATTCTGTGTAAACAAAGGGAATAAGAAAAATAGCTACAACATATAAAAATCTAGGGCTAAACCTTAAAACAGGTAAAAGGTACCTACCATATGCTTATATGCTAAATTAAAAAGGAGTTTTTATAAACTTTGCTTAAAACATGCCTTTTCTATTGCTCAAGGCAACCAGCTTGTGTCTCTAATGGGAGGCTTCTCTCAGGGGATAGGTAACAGGTTGGCCAAATACAACAGGCACACAAGAGCCCAAAAAGATATTTTGGTCTATCCAACCTTGTTTTGATTTCAACATGGTAATGACTGTATGTTCAATAATAATGGTAACTTATTTTGCTGATCCCTTTACATGGGAGCAACTCTGAAACTGACTGAGACATAAAAATATGTCTCCAGTCAAAACTTCAACAATACTTGGCCAATAAATCCTTGGCTATAACATCCTCAAAATGTATTATGCTAATCTTTTAATTGGCATAGATAAAATTGGCTTACAGTTTAGTTTCATCCTGCACATCTCATACATGTATAATTTTAGAACTCTATAATGCTTGTGAGAAATTATATGTTCCAAGAACAAAAGAACTGGACACCAGATATGCTGGATCAAACCTGACAGGATTCATTCTTCAGCATGCTGAGACATTGACACATCTGTTCCAGCATCTTACATGTTCCAGCCTTCTGCTTATGCCTGCCTCAACTCCTTCAATTGCTGTTTCTCATCTAAGCCTGCTCCCAAGAGATCTTTGAAGAAAGCTACTAATCTTAATTAGTCCAGCATTTTAGACTGTTCCAAACATGGCTTTTAGTAAGCCTAAAATTTCTCAATATTCTAAGACTGGACCACAAATGTTATTGTTTGCTGAAATAACTATTTTTTTTCCAATTTTTTGGGCCCCCTAACAGGATTTTTGCATGTCCAAAATGTTGGCTAGAAGAAATCCATGAGAATGACGTCCAATTTTCCTTAAAGGGGATTGGGTAGGTTTTTTGTTATTTTCTATGGTTACAAATTTTTATTGTCATTGGGAGATGTCTATAAATTATTAATGATCTTAATCAGAGTGAAACAAGGTTATACTCAGGGATTTCTCTTTTTTCCTTTTTCTTTTTCTATCTTTCTTAGATAAGGAAAAAGGGCTTAAAAAGAAAGGAGTATATAGGGATATCTTATAGAAAAAAGACAAAATATAGATTACTGAATCTACTCAACTTAGGGTTTTATTTTTTATTTGCAAATAAGGTTAATTTTAACTCTGGTATAGGATTATGTGTATTGACACAAATTCAAGGTTACTTCTAATACTTTTAAACTCCTATTAAAAACCAGTTAGGGTATTAGGTAATGCAAGTTAATTGCTACTTAATCAACTCAGAGTCATGTCAGACACTTGTCTAATTTATCACAGGAGTATACATTCTAGGTTTAACAGATAGATATGATTTTGTTCAATTACATAAAGATAGGTAGTCTTCAAAACTCCAGAGACCTACAGAACATGGCATTTAGAAATGTTTTTATTATTTTAAAGATTCTTTGACAGTGAGACAGGTTATCTCCTGGCAGCAACCCACCTACCTCAAAGAAGATGATGAGCATCAAAGAACCTCCATACAGAGATGGCTTTAAATGTGGCAAACGAGCCACTTGTGGAAAGAAAATACCCTCGCTTCATGACAGACAAATTCTGCCAAAAATGGGCAAGCTTAAATGCAGGACAAGTTGACTGCCAAACTCTGCCAAGACAGGGTAAAGAAGTCCTAAATAGTTCCTGCTTCACATACATGTTTGTCAAATATTCTGATCCAGAAGCCTGAAGATCATGCTCCAATGTTGTGGAGAGTTAGGGGTGACTGTTCAGGCAGCAAATTGTCTCTGTCACTTTTTTTTTTTAATTTTTGAAGCTGCTAACACGCACTTCCTATTTACTCTAAAAACTAATTTTATTCCTTCCAAAGTCTCTGATGAGGTTGACAACCAAATAGTTATAGTGCCAAATTTAAGCTTAAGCTGTTCAGAAGTTAAGAAACCCTTTCATATAGGTAATACCAATAAGGATAAAAGTTAATTTAGATATAGAACTTAAAACTTGTCAAGATAGATAGGATAACCAGATACTTTCTCCTAAGATGCTAAATACACACGGACTGGACATTGCCCATGTGGATTTTACCTAACAGTTTTCATAATTATTATTGTATTGAAAGAAAAGGGGACTTTTATTGGACTTAAAGGGGAAATGTTGGTATAATGTTCTTTTGGAATGTATATACCTTACCTGCAATGGACCAGGTCAGTCAGGCTCCCTGTGTCCACGGCAAAATCAGAGGTTTCGATGTCAGGAAGGCAGTTTCAGGCAAATTACAGTCAGAGACCACACTGGAGAGAGTGATTCTGCTGTAAGTTTATTGAAGTCAGGCTAATAATTTTATAGTAATTACATAAGGAAACACCTTAAAGTTGGCATATTTCCCAGAACACTTAGATTTTTACCAAGAATACAAAATTTACATTTTAACTCAAAAGTGTAGTCAAACATAAAGCAGTGCCCACAAGAAATCTTGGCCTGAGAACTTTTTGATCAAAGCAAACAAAGGAAAACAAACCTCAAACTGCAGTTTCATTATTGCTAACCAATGAAGAGGAAAGTCAGGAACTAAGTCAGATGCCTGCCAAAATCTTTCTCTGTATCAAAATCTAAATACACCTTTGTTAACCATCTTCCTATATGCCATGTTAAAGATTTACGATCCTCCCTAGAAACAAGACGCTAAAGGGGGGCAAGCTTGAGCCAGCTGTACTCCTCATGCTACTTTTTCCTGAGAAGGAGCCCATTACTTTTCCACTATTCTTATAATGCTTTTAATACTAAATCTAATTCATTATTTCCTTTAAAACTACTTTTCTTCCACCCTATTCTTGTTAAAGCTTTTGGCAATCTATCAAAAATATATTTCCTTGAATAGTTAATTGTGCTGTTTCAGGAATCATAGAAAAAGATAAAAAAAAAACTCATTAATCCAGCCCCATAACTGCAACTGAAAAAGTGTAGAGACCCTAGACTGCGTCTTTTTAACATAGATGGTCAGGGAGACCTGCTATTGACCTCCAGGGAGCTAATTTCTGAAGAAAATATATCTCCTGCCCTATAGCACAATCTATTGATATGCTATTCCTAGTTGTCTGATAAAGTGCCAGATTGATTTCCAGAGTGGTTGTACAAGTTTACATTCCCACCAGCAGTGGAGGAGGGTTCCCCTTTCTCCACAACCTCTCCAGCATGTGTTGTCACTTGAGTTTTTCATCTGATGGGTATAATGTGAAATCTCAGGGTTGTTTTGATTTGTATTTCCCTAATGGCTAATGAGGTTGAGCATTTCTTTAAATGTTTCTCTGCAATTCAATATTCCTCTACATAGAGTTCTCTGTTTAGCTCTGTTCCCCATTTTTTAAATGGATTACTTGGTTTCTTGCTTTTCAGCGTCTTTAGTTATTTATATATACTGGATATGAGTCCTCTGTCAGATAAAGGGTTGGTGAAGATTCTTTCCCAATCTGTAGGCAGTCACTTTGTTTTGATGACAGTGTCCTTTGCTTTACAGAAGCTTTTCAGTTTCATGAGTTCCCATTTATTGATTGTTGCTCTTAGAGCCTGTGCTGTTGGTGTTCTGTTCAGGAAGTTCTCTCCTGTACCAATGAGTTCTAGGGTATTCCCCACTTTCTTTTTCTAGCCAATTTAATGTGTCTGGTTTTATGTTGGGGTCTTTGATCCACTTGGACTTCAGTTTTGTGCAGGGTGATAAGTATGGATCTATTTTCATTTTTCTACATGTAGACATCCAGTTGGACCAGCACCATTTGTTGAAGATGCTATCTCTTTTCCATTGTATGGTTTTGGCACCTTTTTCAAAAATCAGGTGTCCTTAAGTGTGTGGGTTTATTTCTGGGTCTTCTGTTCGGTTCCATTCATCCACCATTCTGTTTTCATGCCAGTACCATGCAATTTTTATAACTGTTGCTCTATAGTACAGCTTGAGATCAGGGATGGAGATACCTCCGTAAATCTTTTATTGTAGATGATTGTTTTAGCAATTCTGGGTTTCTTGTTATTCCATATGAAGTTGAGAATTTTTCTTTCCAGGTCTGTAAAAAAATTGTGTTGGTAATTTGATGGGAATTGCATTGAATCTGTAGATTGCTTTTGGTAAGATGGCCATTTTTACTCTGTTAATCCTGCCAAGCCATGAGCATGGGAGATCTTTCCATCTT
>REGO01000259.1:932671-969647 GCA_010120015.1 Rhombomys opimus | reverse complement strand
CTCCCTCCTTTCCTCCCCAATCCCAACCTCCCTCCCTCATCTCCTCCCTGCCACTTGAAAGTCCACTGATAGGGGAGGACCTCCTCCCCTTTCATCTGACCCTGTTTTATCAGGTATCTTCAGGACTGGCTGCAAAGTCCTCCTCTGTGGCCTAACAGGACTGCTCCTCCCTTGGGGGGTGAGGAGGTCAAAGAGCCTAACATTGAGTTCCTGTTAGAAATAGTCCTTATTCCCCTTACAGTGGGAAACCAGTTGGTTACTGAGCTACCATGGGCCACATCTGAGCAGAGGTTCTAGGTCATATTCATTCATAGTCTTTGGTTGAGAGTCAGTCTCAGAAAAGACCCTGTGCCCAGATATATTTGGTCCTTGTGGAGCTCCTATTCTTTCCATACCATACTAACTCCCCTTCTTTCCTATGGTTCCCTGTACTCTGCCAAATGTTTGGTTTTCAATGTTATTATCCGCTTTGAAACAATGCTAGGTAGAGTCTTTCAGATGCCTTCTGCGGTAGACTCCTGTCATATTTTCAATGCACATTCCCTTTGTCTTTCTAAATGAGGATTGGTCATCTTACCCCGTGTCTGCTTTCTTGATTATCTTCTTTAGGTGTATAGATTTCATTATGTTTATCATATCACCTAGGTCTATATAAGCAAGTATATACCATGTTTGTCTTTCTCCTTCTGGGATACATCACTCAGAATGATCTTTTCTAGATCCCACCATTTGCCTGCAAATTTCATGATTTCCTCTTCTTTGATTGCTGAGTAGTATTCCATTGTGTAAAAATACCACAATTTCTGTATCCATTCCTCCATCAATGGACATCTGGGTTGTTTCCAGATTCTGGCTATTACAAATAAACCTGCTACAAACATGGTTGAGCAAATGTTCTTGTTGTGTACTTGAGCAAATTTTGGGTATATACCTAGCAGTGGTATGGCTGGGTCTTGAGGAAGCACTATTCCTAACTGTCTGAGAAGGCGCCAGATTGACTTTGACCTCTTTCTTTCTGATTTGTATCCCGTTGATCTCCTTTAGTTGTCTTATTGCTCTGGCTAGAACTTCAAGTACTATTTTGAAGAGATATGGAGAGAGTGGGCAGCCTTGTCTTGTCCCTGATTTCAGTGGGATTGCTTTAAGTTTCTCTCCGTTCAGGTTGATGTTGGCTATAGGCTTGCTTTATATCTCCTTTACTATGTTTACATATGTGCCTTGTATCGTTGAAACACCCTTGCATGCCTGGGATGAAGCCTACTTGGTCATGGTGGATGATATCTTTGATGTGTTCTTGGATTCAGTTTGCAAATATGTTATTGAGTATTTTTGCATCAATGTTCATAAGGGAGATAGGCCTGAAATTCTCTTTTTTTTGTTGGGTCTTTGGGTGGTTTAGGTATCAAGGTGACTGTGGCTTCCTAGAATGAGTTTGGTAGTGTTCCTTCTGTTTCTATTTTGTGGAATAGTTTGAAGAGAATTGGTGTTATCACTTCTTTGAAGGTCTGATAGAATTCTGTGCTGAAACCATCTGGCCCAGGGCTTTTTTTGGTGGGGAGACTGTTAATGACTGCTTCAGTTTCCTTGGGGGATATAGGGATATTCAATCTTTCTACCTGATTTTGACTTAATGTTGGTAGATTTAATCTATCAAGAAAATTGTCCATTTCATTTAGGTTTTCAAATTTTGTGGCATACAGTCTTTTGTAGTATGACCTAATGATTGTTTGGATTTCCTCTGTGTCTGTAGTTATGTCCCTTTTTTTCATTTCTGATTTTGCTGATTTGGATAGATTCTCTCTGCTTTTTAGTTATTTTGGCTAAGGGTTTGTCTATCTTGTTGATTTTCTCAAAGAACCTGCTTTTTGTTTCATTGATACTTTGAATAGTTTATTTGCTTCTAATTGATTGATTTCAGCCCTGAGTTTGATTATTTCTAGCTGTCTGCTCCTCTTCAGTGTATCTGCTTCTTTTTTTTTTCTAGGGTTTTCAGTTAGGCCATTAAGTTACTTGTATGTGATGTTACAAATTTCTTCTTGCAGGCACTTAGTGCTATAAATTTTCCTCTGAGCTTTGCTTTCAATGTGTCCCATAAATTTGGGTTTGTTGTGCCTTCATTTTCATTGAATTCTGGGAAGTCTTTAATTTCTTTCTTTATTTCTTCCTTAACCCAACTGTCATTGAATAACAAGTTGTTCAGTTTCCATGTGCGTGTCGGCTTTTTGTTATTTCCATTATTGTTGATGTCCAGCTTTAGTCTATGGTGGTCCGATAGAATACAAGGGATTATTTCAATCTTTTTGTATCTGTTGAGGCTTGCTTTGTGACCAACTATTTTGGAGGAGGTTCTATTTTGGAGAAGGTTCCATGTAGTGCTGAAAAGAAGGTATACTCTTTTGAGTTTGGGTGAAAAGATCTGTAGATGTCTATTAGGTTCATTTGATTTAGGGACTCTGTAAGTGCTTTTATTTCCCTATTTGGTTTCTGTCTAGTTTATCTGTCCCTTGGTGATAGTGGGGTGTTGAAGTCTCCCATTATTGAGGTATTAGGATCAATGTGAGAATTAAGGTTTAATATTGTTTCAATTATGAATGTAGGTACTCTTGTATTTGGGGCATAGATGTTCAGAATTGTGATGTCTTCTTGTTGGATTATTCCTTTGATGAGAATGTAGTGCCCCTCTATGTCTTTTTTGATTAGTTTTGGTTGAAAATCTATTTTATTAGATATTAGGATAGCCACTCCTGCTTGCTTTTTGGGTCTATTTGCTTGAAAAACTCTTTTCCAGCCTTTTACACTGAGGTATTGTTTATCTTTGTTGTGTAGGTGTGTTTCTTGGATGCAAAAGAATGTTGGATCCTGTTTCCATAACCATTCTGTTAGCCTGTGTCTTTTTATTGGAGAGTTGAGTCCATTGATGTTAATTGATAATAATGACATTGAATGTTATTTCCTATTATTGTGGAGTTGGTGATGTTACTCTGATTCATTGCTTGTTTTCTTTTCATTTTTGTTGGAAATTATCTTTAACCTATATTTTCTTGGGTGTAGTTGTTTTCATTAGATTGGAATTTTCTTCTAGTATCTTATGTAGGGCTGGTTTGCTGTTCAAATGTTGCTTAATTTTAGTTTTGTCATGGAATATTTTGTTTTCTCCATCTATGTTGATTGAAAGCTTTGCTGGTTATAGTAGTCTCTGTTGGCATCTGTAATCTCTTAGAGCCTGCATGATATCTCCCCAGGCCCCTCTGGCTTTCATAGTTTCAGATGAGAAGTCAAGTGTGATTCTAATAGGTCTACCTTGATATGTTACTTGGCCTTTTTCCCTTGCTGCTTTTAATATCTTTTCTTTGTTCTGTAGATTAAGTGTTTTGACTATGATGTGGTGTGAGGAGTTCCTTTTCTGTTCTTGTCTATTTGGTATTTTGTAAGCCTCTTCTATGTTTGTGGACATCTCTTTCTTCAGGTTGGGGAAATTTTCTTCTATGATTTTCTTGAAAATATTTTCTGGACCTTGGAGCCTGGAATCCTCTTGTTTGTCAATTCTTATTATTCTTAGATTTTGCCTTTTCATGGTGTCCTTGATTTCTTGGATGGTTTGTGTTTGGGATTTTTCCGATTTTACTTTTGCTTTGAGAGAAGTATCAATTTCTGTGAGTGTATCTTCAGCACCTGAGATCCCCTCTTCCATCTCTTGTGATCTGTTAGTGATGCTTACCTTTGTGGTTCCTTCTCTTTTCTCTAAGTTCTTCAGTTCCAGGGTTTTCTCGGTTTGTGTTTTCTTTATTGATTCTAATTCTGTTTTCATGTCTTGCAACAATTCCTTCATCTGTTTGACTATGGATTCCTGTGTCTCCAAGAGGGTCTCTATTTTTTTGTTTGTTTCCTTTCTTAATGATGAGTTGGAGTGTCTGATAATTTTGGGAGTTGCTGGTGAAGCCATGATATCTTGATTTACATCGGTTGTGTTCTTTTGCCGACTCCTAGACATTTGGTTATCCATAGTGGTCACTGTCTGTTCCTGGATTCTGCAGATCAGACTGGTCTTTCTCTGGTGTCTGGAGAATTCTTCAGGAGAATGGGGGAGGTCTAGTGGTTTCAATGTATGCCTTGGTGATTCAGCTATACCTGTAGAAGGATCGTTTGCAGGCACAGAAGGGCAAATGCGGGGTAGCGTGTGTTTGAGCATATGCTTGTGGGTGTGTCCTAAGGGACAGAGTGTTGGAGAATGAAGAGGCCTTCAGTGTGTGCGAGGGATGCTTTGCAGGTACTGAAGGTATTGCAGGTGCTTAAGGGATCGCAAGTGCTGTTGAAGATTGGGGGCGCTTATTGTTTTTGCTGGTCTGTGGGATTTTGGTGGCTATTCAGCTGTTTATCTGCCACTGAGTGTTTGGATGGCCCATACAATCACTAGCACTATGTAGTCAGTGCAGCCACTTGCAGACTTGGGATCTGAGAAGGATTGTACTGAGGATCTGAGTCACTGTGGCTAGCACTCTTAGGGTGTGCACTCTGGCAGGGTGGAGTTTCTGATGATGAGTGCACTCCGGTGGGTCCAGGTGGTGATGGTGGTGGGGGGTGCACTCTGAGAGTCCAGAGCTCTGCAAAAGGGCACTAGGCGGGGTGTGGGCTCCTCAGACGTGTGTTCTGAGGGCTGGTGTTCAGCGGGCATGTAGTTGCGGCTGTGGGGTCTGGAGCCCTGCCTCCCCAGTCTTGGGTTCCAGGCACTGAGCTTTGCAGCTTTGGGATCCAGGAAGGATTGTATTGCAGGACTGAGTCTCTGTGGTTGGCACTCTGTGGTTGGGCCTGTGTTCTGGCACTGGCAGTGGGTGTGCTCTCCTGGTGTGGTGGTTTTCGGGGTGTGATTGCTCTGGCTGCTTGGGAAGTGAGCTCCACTGCCCTTCTTGTGGTGGGATTACGTCAGTGGGATGGGGGGGAGGGAACACTCTGTGAGTCCAGAGCTTGGCAAGAGGGCCCTGGGCGGGCCTGTGGAGGGACATGTGTCTGAGCAGTGGTGTTCAGGGGGCGGTTACAGCTGTCCGCTGAGGTAAGGGGCCTAGGGCACTGTCTCTGCTGTCTTAATCCCCAGGCTGTGAGCTTTGACCTCAGCTGCCTGGTGCTGTGTGTAGGTTTTCCCCAGGCGGAGGCCTGGACAAGGGAAGCATCCTACTTCCTTCCCAGAGAAGTCTGTGCCTGATCTATCTCTACAAGCACTTCATGCTTCTGTGGTGTCTCATCTAATTTAGAAATCCCAAAATTCCAAATTCTAGTTTCGATTGTCTCTCCACTCACCAATTCCAGAGATCATGTCCTCTGCCTCTCCAAAACGGTGTGCTCTGCTCTCTGCCATCTCGGAGACCTTTCTTTCTTTCTTTCTTTCTTTCTTTCTTTCTTTCTTTCTTTCTTTCTTTCTTTCTTTCTTTCTTTCTTTCTTTCTTCTTTCTTTTCTTTCTTTTTCTTTCTTTTCTTTCATCCTTTTCTTTTTTTGTTTTTACAGTTATTCACTTTGTATCCCCCTGTAGCCACCTTTGTCTCCTACTACTTCCACCCCACCTCAGTCTTCTTCTCTATGCCCCACCCCTAGTCCACTGATAGGGGAAGACCTCCTCCCCTCTACCTGATACTAGTCTATCAGGTTTCATCAGGGCTGGCTGCATCATCTTCCTCTGTGGCCTAGTAAGGCTGCACTCTTCACGGGGAGGTGATTAAAGAGCCAGCCACTGAATTCATGTCAGAGACAGCCCCTACTCCTCTTGCTAGGGACCTTCCATGGAAACTGAGCAGCCTATAGGCTTCCTCTGAGCAGGGGTTCTAGGTCCTCTCCATGCATGGTCCTTGGTTGGAGTATCAGTCTCTGCAGGATCCCAGGGCCCAGAGTTTTTGGCTCTGATAATCTTCCTATGAAGCTCTTTTTCCCTCTAGGTCTTTCTTTTCCCCCTTCTTCCATAAGATTCCCTACACTCTGCCCAAAATTTAGGTATGACTTTCAGCCTCTCCTTCAATACCCAGATGGGTAGTCTTTCAGATACCCTCTGTGGAAGCCTCCTGTCCTGTTCCCTGTCTTTTCCTACTTCAAAGTCTATCCTATTTATCCTTCTGAATGAGGATTAAGCTTCTTCCCTAGGGTCCTCCTTGTTGTTTAGCTTCTTTAGGACTAAAGATTTTAGTATGTTTATCTTATATGTCTAATATCAACTTATAAGTGAGTATATACCATGTGTGTCTTTCTGTTGCTAGGTTACCTTACTCAGGTTGATCTTTTCTAGTTCCAACCATTTGCCTGAAAATTTCATGATTTCCTTGTTTTCAATTGTTGAGTAGTATTCCATTGTGTAAATGTACAACAATTTCTGTATCCATTCTTCAGTTGAGGAACATCTGAGTTGTTTTCAGATTCTGGATATTATGAATAAAGCTGCTATGAATGTGGTTGAGCAAATGTACTTGTTGTATGATTAAACATTTTTCAGATATATATCCAGGAGTGGTATAGCTGTCTTGAGGTAGCACTATTCCTAATTATCTGAGAAAGTGCCATTTTTATTTCCAAAGCGGTTGTACAACCAGGTACACTAAATCTGTTATAAGAAAAAAAGAAAGAGCCTTTTCTTCATTAGCACAGGAGACAGCTTCCTGAACATCACACCAAGAGCACAGGCTCTAAGATTAACAATCAATAAATAAAAGGGACTTCATGAAACTGAAAAGCTTCTGCAAAGCAAAGGACACTGTCATCAGAATAAAATAACAGCCTACCAAATGACTATGAAAAGATCTTCATCAGCCTTATATCTGACAGAGGAATAATATCCAGAATATATAAAGAACTCAGGAAGTTTAAAACCAACAAATCAATTAATTCAATCAAAACATGGGGTACAGTGCTTGTTGTGGGTTATTAATATTTATTATTGATTTATCTTTTAGTTAGTTAATGGTTATTTCTAAACCAGCTGTATAACCAAATCACCACACAGAGACTAGATTTATTCAATTAACCTAGAACACAATGCTGGGCAATAGTTACTCCATACTAAACCTCCAAGCCCCCAATGTTTCCTACCATTCATATTTCCCCCCTTTATACTTGCTTTTAGTCATATCTAAGATCCAGTACATCTCTCCAAGTGGTTCAAGGTTCCCTTGCCAGTCACCCTCTTCCCCTCTCTTTCTTCCTTCTCCTCCCCTACAGACCAGGATGTCCCACCCTATTCTCCCTATTTCACAGCCTTAGCTATTTGTATTATTGAAAACACAGAGAACAAATGGTGGCATGTTTACACAAACTTGTGACAGGTGAAGTTTAGAATAAGCATCATAATGCACTGTCCAGATTCAAACCAGATAGTGGAGAGAAATCAGCATTTGAATGAATAAGGATGAATTATATACATTCCACAAGAATATTATACTTATATTTCCTCCTTTTTTAACTCCAATGAAAGGGTCCTTTTCTTTTAATACAATAAAATTATGAAAACTATTAGGTAAAATTTGCACGTGCAATATCCAGTCCAGCCACTTAGGAGAAAGTATTTGATTATCTATCCTATCTTGATAAGTTTAGAGTTTTATATCTAAATTAACTTTTATCCTTATTGGTATTACCTATTGAAAACAATTTCTTTAATTTTAAACAACTTAAGTTTAATTGTGGAACTAAATCTATTTGGTCTTTAACCCCACCAAAGACTTGAGAAATAATAAAATTCGTTACTGGAGCAAATAGGAACCTCATGTGAGCAGCTTCCAAAAAATAATAAAAAAAAAAAAAATGACAGAAAACGTTGCTGCCTGACTGGTCATCTGTAACTCCCTAATTTTGGAGCATCATCTTTAGCCTTCTGGCTCAGTATGTTTGATAGACATATATGTGAAGCAAGAACTATTTAGGACTTGCTTATCCTTCTTGATAAGAGTTTGGCAGTCGACTTGGTCTGCATTTAAGGTTGCCTACTTTTATCAGATTTCTGTCTGTGGTGAATGGGGGCTTTTTTTTTCCCTGGTTGGCTCATTTGCTATATTTGAATCCGTCTCCATCTCCATATGGAGGTTGTTTTGATGCTCATTATCCTCTTTGAGGTAGGTGGAGTTTTGCCAGGAAATAATATGTCTCATTGTCAAGGAATCTTTAAAATAATAAAGACATTTTTAATGCCTTATTCTGTAAGTCTTTGAAGTTTTTGAATACTATCTTTATGCAATCGATCATCTATAAAGTTATATCTATCTGTTAAGCCTAGGATGTATACTCCTGTGATAAATTAGACTAGTGTTAGGCATTAAGAAGTGGATTAACTGACAATTAATTATTACCTAATATCCTAAATAGTTTGTAATAGTAGTTTAAAAGTAGTGGAAGTGAACTTGAATTTGGATCAATATACTAAAATTTACCAATGTATTAAAAATAGACTTTATTTTTCCATCAATATACAAAATCCTATACTACAGTTAAAAAATAATTCTCTTATTTGAGAATAACAAATAAAACCTTAAGTTGAGTAGATTCAATAATATACCTTTTGTCTTATTATTCCTATAAGATTAGTTGGATGCCATTCATTGTGGGTTATTAATATTTATTATTGATTTATCTGTTAGTTAATCAGTTGTATAACTAAATCACTACACAGAGACTAACCTACAACACAATGCTGGGCAATAGTTATTGAAACCTAAACCTCCAAGCTCGCATTATTTCCTACCATTCAGATTTCACCCATTATACTTGTTTTTAGTCATAATTAAAGTCCAGTTCATCTCTCCACATGGTTCAAAATTCTCTTGCTGATATCCTGCTCCTTCTCTCTTGCTTCCTTCTCCACCGCTCAGCTCAGGACCATAATATCCCACCCTATTCTCCCACAACACAACATTGGCTAATTGTTTTATTAACAACACAAAAAATAAATAATGACGTATTTACACAAACTTAAAACAGGTGATGCTTAAAATAAGCATCACAATTCAATGTCCAAATTAAAACCAAATAATTGTATAAAAAAATCAACATTTGAATAAACAAATTATATGCATTCCACAAGAATATTATACCAACAGTGCTAAACAGAGAATTCTCAACAGAGGAATATCAAATGGTTGAGAAACACTTAAAGAGTACTCAATGTCCTTTTTCATCCAGGAAATGCAAATCAAAACCACCCTGAGATTTCACCTCACACCAATCAGAAAGGCTAACATAAAAAACTCAAGGGATGACACATGCTGGAGTGGATGTAGAGAAAGGGAATCCTCTTCCAGTGCTGGTGGAAAATGTAACCTTGTACAGCCCAACTAGCTCTTATTATGTACATTTAATCTGTGTTCGATGTTCTTTACCTCTCTTCAGTTTCATGCATCCAATTTCATCTGTGTCTCCTAGGCGAATTCTTTCAGACTCTTGCTTTCCTAGAGTTCTCATGTTTCTGGAACTCCTGCATATTTTCTCTTGCCTTTGCTATAGGCCATTCAGCTTTTTCTTCAACCAACCAGAAGGTGATGAACAATGTTTTTGAAACACAGAGGCAGGTGATGCTTAAAGTCTTTCCTGTCTATTTTCCGCTCTCTGTTGGTAAGAAAATCAGCATTTGAATATGCAAGAACAACCTTTACCATGTTCTCAAAAACATCACTCCAACAATCACTTATCTAGTTAGTGTGAAGAAATAGCATGTGCTGTACTGTTCTAATGTCATAAATAAGAACTGCAAAATTATTATTTGATAGTTTATTAAAGTTACTGTTTTTGTAGAAAGCTTTGACCATTCACTTTTTTGAAACCATGTTACTTCAGGAATCATTTAAACATTTGAAACCAAGCCTACTTACCATTTAAAGAAAATACCCATTTTCCTCTCAATCTACTGTATTAGTAACAAGTTGATCAAAAGTGAAATTTTGACTTATTGTAAATGTTGAGATTTTGGAACTGAGTATAAAATTATGCACTTTAAAATGAAGACTAATGGTTCAGGCCATAAATTCCTTCACACTGACATATACGAAAATCATACACTATAATTATATTAAATTTTCATCTACATGCAATTCATACACATTTGAATATCTATGATATTAATTACATACAACCATTATATATACCTTAAATACATGAATAAAAATAATGTGAATCCTATTTTATCTCATTTAATACTTCTATTAGAACACAACAATTTATATGATAATAGTCACATCATTTAAATTCTGAGGGGTGAAGTAATTTGTTTTTTAGGTATAGAATTATAAAGACAAAGGTTCTTCATAATTAGAGCATGCTGTCATCCCTTGTTTTTGCTGAATATCCTCTGTGTAACATGTTGTCTACTTGTTTTATATGCAGTATAGTTGTATTATTTTAGTGATATATTTATATAAGAAGAACTTATTCTATATCATTTATCTGTAATCTATAGACAGATTTAGTTCAAATAAATTAAAAAACAATTCATATTGCTATGGAAGATTAAAATGTTTATTTTAATATTAAAATATGTATTAAAATATGTATTTTCTGAATAATTTTCCTGAACCTTGATTCAATTTCCATCCTCCTAATACTTTGTTTGCCTGACAGCGGTATTCCTTCTTTGACCCTTATTGCTAGACAGGATGTTCTTCAAAGGCTTGTCCATTTTTCTCTTTGTCATTCATAAGCCCCAAACTTGTTCTTTTTATTTCAATAGTTGGTTCCTTCACTTAAGAATCTAATGTATCAATACACAATCATGTAATGTAATTGTCTATAGATCACTGATCTATTTATTTATGTCTCATCTCAAAATAAAATATGTAATTGAAGCACTATCTCTCTTTAACAACATAAGAATGTGTTTTCTTTTTGTGTACATGATTTTCTCCAGTTACCTTTCATGTGAATTCTTTACAACAGTAACTATGTGCCTGCAGAAACTTCCCTCAGGGGAAATAGCTCTTTCTTTGATAAGAATGAGAAGATTTTTATTGGTTAGTTGCCACTTACTGATGTTTGAAGAGGAATAGGATAATTATTTTTCTCTCCATTTACTCTGGTTAATATTTGTCCCCATGTTGTTTCTGCTCCTCAGAATCCCTAATTTCCTCTCAGATATTTCTTCATCTCTTAATTGGTTCTACTACTAAAAATAAATTACAAAAACAAAATCTACAAGTCCTAATCACAACAATTCACTTTTGAGATTTATTTAACGAGAATAAAATTACTGAATGTAATAGATTTAATACATAGTATATATTGATGTAAAATTATATTGTACATATTTTTGAGTAAATAGAAGATGAGAATAATAAAAGTCAAGTCTCAAGGTTTCATATACTGACGTGTATTACAGTAGTGAGGTATAACTCAGTTGAGCCTCTCATTACTTATCTATGAATTCACATAATAACAAACCCAGACATATGCTATTCTTATAGCATTTGGGTGGGGGGAAGGTTAATGTAAAGACTTTGGAATACTGATGAGCACATATAATTATAATAACTGTTACAATGGCATTCTTTAGTTGTTTTTACATATTGCATTCTGTGTGCATGGTGAACCAAAGATTAGCTTTTATATTCACCTTTCTCAACATTTTTGAGAATATTTTACTAGAATGAGATGGGAAAAATATTGATTAACTCCATCTAACTGAGAAAGCAGTACAGAGCAGACATTGTCACTGGAAAGAGAATTCTCTCAACAGCATGTCTTATTTCCTTGCTACATTGTTCTGCAAACCTTACTCCTTTGCACATATTTGGATACTCAAACAAAGGTATGCCATGAAGGTAATGCACATTCAGCATGTGTGTCCACATCTATGTTCCAGCTGTGTTGATGGTAGCAACCATATGTTACCTGTCTCACAGGGGATGTTTAAGTTGGCTCGTCTTTACACAGTTGGAGGAATTGGGTTCAGTAGGAAGCATGGCTTTTGTGGTGGTACATCCTTTCAGGTGAAAATGCAAATGAGCTGTAAATAAAAGAAAAATCACTAGAGCCAGATGGCATAGGAGTAAAAGGATCACTAATTGCAGTCAGAATGTGTGGGGAAAAAAATCAGGTATAAGCAATTTAAGGCATACAGAAAAAATAAGAACACCCTGTGGAAGCTAAATAAAACATCCAACTTAATTCAGATAACTATGGAAGTTTAGAAGTTGTTTTCTAAATGATAAAATACTAAAATCTCCAAAATGACCCTGTATAACAACAGATCATCTGGAGGTATCTCCATCCCTCGATCTCAAGCTGTACTACAGGGCAACAGTAATAAAAACTGCATGGTATTGTCATAGAAACAGAAAGGAGGATCAATGGAACCGAATGGACCCAGAGATAAACCCACACACCTATGAATACTCGATATTTGACAAAGAAGCCAAATCCATTCAATGGAAAAAGACAGCATCTTCAACAAATGGTGCTGGTCCAACTGGATGTCTACATGCAGAAAAATGAAAATGGATCCATATTTATCACCCTGCACAGAACTAAAGTCAAAGTGGATCAAGGACCTCAACATAAAACCAGATACTCTAAATCAGTTGGAAAAAAAGTGGGGAACAGCCTAGAAGTCATTGGCACAGGAGACAACTTCCTGAACAGAACACCAACAACACAGGCTCTAAGAGCAACAATCAATACATGGGACCTCATGAAACTGAAAAGCTTCTGTAAAGCAAAAGACACTGTCATCAAAACAAAATGACTGCCTACAGATTGGGAAAGAATCATCACCAACACTTTATCTGACAGAGGGCTCATATCCAGTATAAATAAAGAACTAAAGAAGCAGAAAAGCAACAAACCAAGTAATCCAATTAAAAAATGGGGAACAGAGCTAAACAGAGAATTCTCCACAGAGGAACATCGAATGGCAGAGAAACACTTAAAGAAATGCTCAACCTCATTAGCCATTAGGGAAATGCAAATCAAAACAATGCTGAGATTTCACCTTACACCCATCAGAATGGCCAAGATGAAAAACTCAAGTGACAACACATGCTGGAGAGGTTGTGGAGAAAGGGGAACCCTCCTCCAGTGCTGATGGGAATGTAAACTGTTACAACCACTTTGGAAGTCAATCTGGCGCTTTCTCAGACAATTAGGAGTAGTGCTACCTCAAGACCCAGCTATACCACTCCTAGGTATATACCCAAAATTTGTTCAAGTACACAACAAGGACATTTGTTCAACCATGTTTGTAGCAGCTTTATTTGTAATAGCCAGAACCTGGGAACAACCCAGATGTCCATCAACCTAGGAATGGATACAGAAATTGTGGTATTTGGAATACTACTCAGCAATCAAAGAGGAGGAAATCATGAAATTTGCAGGCAAATGGTGGGATCTAGAAAAGATCATTCTGAGTGAAGTATCCCAGAAAGAGAAAGACAAACATGGTATATACTTGCTTATATAGACCTAGGTGATATGATAAACATAATGAAATCTATACACCTAAAGAAGATAATCAAGAAAGCAGACACGGGGTGAGATGATCAAGCCTCATTTAGAAAGACAAATGGGATGTGCATTGAACGTATGACAGGAGTCTACCACAAAAGGCATCTGAAAGACTCTATCTAGCAGTGTTTCAAAGCAGACACTAAGACTCATAACCAAACCCTCGGCAGAGTGCAGGGAATCATATGAAAGAAGGGGAGTTAGTATGATATGGAAAGAATAGGAGCTCCACAAGGACCAAATATATCTGGGCACAGGGTCTTTTCTGAGACTGACACTCAACCAAGGACCATGTATGGATATAACCTAGAACTTCTGCTAGGATGTGGCCGTGGTAGCTCAGTAACCAAGTAGTTTTCCAAAGTAAGGGGAACAAGGACTATTTCTAACAGCATCTCAAGGGCAGGCTCTTTGACCTCCCCACCCCCCCAGGGGAGGAGCAGTCCTGTTAGGCCACAGAGGAGGACTTTGCAGCCAGCCCTGAAGATACCTGATAAAACAGGGTCAAATAAGTCCTCCCCTATCAGTGGACTTGGAAAGGGGCAGGGAGGAGACCAGGGAGGGAGTGTGGGGTTTGGGAGGGAATGAGGGAGGGAGATACAGCTGGGACACAGCGTTAACAAAATGTAACTAATAAGAAAAATAAAATAAAATAAATACTAAAAATGTAAATACAATCATAGGATGACACTGAACACTGTTGGAACTTGTAAAGAAGGGTATGGCTTTCAAATCATTGCTATATGAATATAAATTCAGAGTCAGGCATTAAGACACATACATACATACATATATATATACATATATATGTATATATATATGTATATATGTATATATGTGTATATATATATATATAAAGAAAAGAATTATGCAGTTCTTTGAGCCAGGAAGGAGAATAGAGGGATATCTGCTGATAGGCACTGACTTCCTTGATGACAGCTGAATAGTGAAAATGATACCCTTGCCATGAACCCACAGCATTGTAATTATGCACACCTTGTCCATTACTCAGTTACTTAGAGGTATCTCTAAAATTAGGACTTCTCAGTATAGAAATAGCACATTAATTGTATGATTTATATGAAACGTGCTTCAAAAAGAACTGACCAGCTTTATAATGTAGATAGAGAATTCTTTGAATTCACAGAACCTATGACTAGTCAACACACCTATGCATCTTTCCTGGCTGAGCATGAGGTAAAGATATTTATAAAGCTAAAAACATCATCCTGACAGCTGCAAAAAGTACCTGTTTCCTATTTTATCTTTTCTTTTTTTTAAAGAAGATTTCTCAAATTTCCCTTATGCTTTATTCAACTAGTAACAAGAAAACACAACAATATTAAAACCTACATTAATGACTGTTGGAAGTTCAACATATGCAGGTGTGAATATGTAAAATAGTTAATTTACTATGCTTTACTTTTGAATATAAAACAGCCTCTTAGATTAAACTGAACACATTATCATGTTTTTCAACTATTACGGACAGTGGATCTATTAATAATAGGATGAAACCATTATTTATAGATTTAGTTATAGGATAAAATCAGTCAACAGGTGACTTTCCCCCTATCAGGTTTGATAACCTCAGTGTGTTCTGTGCGATTGAGAAATGCTAAACCATTGTGTAGACAAAAACATAAGAAAATTTGCATTTTAAGGGACAAAAATGCCAGAAATCTAGAAAAGATTTTACATTGTTGGTTTAAACATCATCAAAATAATCTGTACTGTGTGTGAAGGGAAATGCATGAACATTTAGACATATTTATAAAATCTAGCATTTATGTCCACAAATAAAATTTTAATTGAATACAACAAATATCTGGGTATTGTTAATAGATACTTTCTAGAATAATGAACAGGTTAACTTTTTATGTCAGAAAACAAATGAACCATCCAAAACAAACAAACCAACATCTTGTTTATAAGGTACAATCAGTCAACAGGTGTTTTCTCCCTTATTAGCCTTAGTGGCCCCAGTGTGATCTATAGGGTTGAGAGTTGTGCATGAAGACAAGGTAGACTGAAAAACAAAATTATGGTAATAAATCACAACCAAAGGAGTCAGGGGCTTCACTTCCTATTCTATTTTATCAGATCAACCAGAAAGTTCTACTATTCACTTTGAGCCTCTTACAACGCCTTTGAAATGATTTTTTTCTTCTCATTTTCAACTTCGTAGAAATTAAGAGGTAATCCTATGTATATCCCAGCAGGATATTGTGTTTGTTTGCGGATAAGAAAATAATGGTGTGTCAACGCTCTGATGAGTACAGGTCATCCATTACGGTCCGCTACAGCCCAAGTCCATTAGCGCCAGGGTATGACTGCAGGGCAATACTATTTCATCTTCTAGGGGCCATGGGTCATGTACCCTTGACCTTTGAGAAAGTCGCTTTGAAGAAAGGGTGGGAGTGCATGAGGAAAGGTTATATTTGCTTGCCACATTTGACCAATTAGTGGGACATAGTGCTAAGCTTAACGAACAATTATAAAAATAGACGGTCCACCCCATTCCTAATCCCTTCTAAAAAGAAGAGAAAAGTAAAAAAAGAGTAGAATAAACGAAAGTCATGAGAAAGTGAAGTGTCCAAAGACCAAAGTACATTCAGTTGTAACTTCAAGAAAACTGAGAGAAAGGTAGATACAGTAGGTTTTGATCTGTTCCTAAGATTTGTTTATGACTGGGCTCCTGGCATTTTCATTATTTACTCTTTTGGCTAAAAGGTTTTAAATCTCTAAACAATGAGCTTTTCTTTGTTTTCTATTCTTTTCTTTCTGAAGGATCTGAGAGATAGGGAAGGAAATTTATGCAGCCCCAGGCATGGTTTCTTGAGAGGTGGAGTCTCCTAGCAAGGCTTATTAGTAAGAACATCCACACAAACATGGCTGTCTGGTTTGGAGCCTTTTGTGATGTGCTCAGCATCAAATGTTCGCTCAGATTCAGTCTAGGAAATCCAAAGGCTCTTTAAGATGACTAGGATACTGTTCGACCTACCAAGTTTTCACCAGCTCCTCGGTCACTTGAGCCCCTCTTGATGCTATTGAACAAAACACTTCATGTTTTTTATGTTCTGGCCATTGGTCAGTTAAAAGTATTTAAAGGCCTTTTCAGAAGCTGTAGCTTTTCTCTGAGGTTTCTTGATATGCAGCTATTCTGCCCTCTCCTAACCAGCATTTCACCTGGTGCTGTCATATTGAATTACAAAGGGCTTACTCTGAGACAAACATAAATGAAAACTGTCTTGTTTTATACCTCTGGTTTAAAGGAAAGGTTCACAACAGACTCTTTATGAACTAAAAACACCTATGGTTTTATTTACAAAATTTTATATTATTAAAATTTAGTCATTCATCATGCATAATTAGTGATAACTAGCCAATAGAAATAACAACAAATTAAAAGTTGTTGCTAAAAATTGAAAGCCCTTTCCAGGCACGCACATACTTTCCTGAAGCAGTGAGTGCCATTGTTGTGGGTTATTTATATTTATTATTGTTTTATCTTTAAGTAAGCAGCAGTTATTTCTAAACCATCTGTATGCCCAAATCACCACACAGATTTATTTAATTAACTGAAAGCACAATGCTGGGCAATGATTACTCCATCCTAAACCTCTAAGCCAGCAGTTTCCTCCCATTCAGATTTTCCACATTATACATTATGTGGGAAGTACTTTTCCATATAATGGAAAAATAATGTGGAAAGTGCTTTTCCATTTTATGCTTTTTAGCCATATCTTAGGTCTGTTTTATCTCTCCCCATTGTTCCAAGTCCTCTCCTGCTGTTCTCTCTTCTCTCAGACTCCTCCCAGTTGCTTCCTTCTTCTCCCCTCTGGACCAGGATGTCCCAGCCTATTCTCTCCATTGCACAGCATTGGCTGGTTGTTTAATTGACAATACAGAGAACAAATGGTGGCATGTTCACACTAACTTGAGACAGGTGATACTTAGATTGAGCATCACAATGCAATGTCCATACTGAAACTAGATAGTGGGATAGAGAAATCAGCATTTGGATGAAGAAGGGTAAATTGTATTCATTCCATGAGAACATTATACCAACATGCTGCCTAATGCTGTATGTTTTTACTACTTCATTTGGTAATACCCACACTCCCTAGAACATAAGGAAAAGCAAACACTTCTGAGAAAACTGGGTAAAGAAATACCTCACATTTTAAAGAATAAAAATGTAATTTCAAACTTAAGATACATTCCTTTACATTAACTTAACATGTGACATGAATACCAAGTTATCAAGTATAATAAACTCCTAAAAATCCAGGACCAAACTCAAGAACATGACCAAGTAATTGTCTTTTACCTTCATTTCTTCCTTGGTTACACTTTCCTTTTAATTAAGAATATAGTACTAAAATAAATTTTAATTTATGATACCCATGATTTTTATTATATATTTACATGACTGTGTTGCCTGCTTTTGAATCCCTTTCTACTAGCTGGGTTACCTTGTCAGGTCTCAGTAGGAGAAGATATGTTTAGTCCTGCTGCTACTTGAGATGCCTGGGGGAGTTGGTACCCTTTGTGGACCTGCTTTTCTCTGAGAAGAAGGAGGGAGGAAGGAGTGATGGGGGAGAGCAACATGAATGTGGGACTGAAAGAAGAGGAGGGTAGGGTTGGAATTAAGGTAAAAAGTAATTAAATAAATAAATAAATAAATAATAAATGGGAATAAAGCAATACTCCTCCCACAAACAATGCAAAATAACCAAATTCTCAATGAATGCACTCATTATTATCAGTTATTTTAAAGTCTTCAAGATTCAAAAAGCAGACTTTACACCAGACTTCAGAAATATAAGTAATCAATTAGATAAAAATTTTTACTTCTAAAATATCTTGAATGAAGTTGTGAGAAAGATATGATCTACAGAAAGTATCTGTGTTCTTTATTTCCCATTCCTCATTTACACTGCTTTAAAACTGTATTGGGAAACAAATATTCAATCTCCCCCTAAAATTTAATACACACTATTTATTGAAAACAGAGGTTTCAAGAAAGAATGGTGCCCAGCTTATTACTATAGAATATGGAGAAAATGTTGCTTAAGTCTAGCTATATTAATAGTAATTTAAATATGTAGGATTATGTTTTAAAATAAAATGAAAATCAAAAGGTTTAATCTGAGCGGCTGCAAAATGAAAATACAAATCCTGAAAAGGAAGGTTGACAGGTCACATTCTGGGTGTGACTGATAAAATTAATTGCAGAGTAATTTGATTAATGCTGATTTTGCAGTATTTTTACTTTGTAGAACTTTATAGTTATTCTACCTTAAGCAGATATATTTTCAAAGTGTAACCTATTTTTTATGATCTTCTCTAAAGCCTTCACTTACCTGTAGAAGAATACAATATTAGCATTTAATGCTTGAAGTGTCCAGACATTTTGTTAACACTTTACTGCCTTGAGGAAGCTATTGATACTGGATAAACTCACAAAGAATTTAATGGCAATGTTGGTAAAACAAGTTCAGGGTTACAGCACAGGTTTAAATTTTTTTATATTATTTTAAAGAGGAATAATTTTTATTTTAAATAACATAAAAGATAAAAGGAACTTCTTTTTTATTTTTTATTTTATTTTATTGCATTTTATTTTTTTTCAATGCAGTTTATTCAGGAACCTTGAACAATCTCGAGAAACTTCTCAGCCTGAATAATTTTAAGTTTTACTTACTTTGTGACTAAAGTTACAGTTTTAATATTGTTAGTAAATGTTTTATCAGCAGCCAATGGAATAAATATTTAGTATAATTTATATTCCTTCTAAGATGAGAGAGGACTGAATTACTACAAGGAGAAATAATGAGATTACACTGCATTGACTGTTCTAGAAGATAAATGTTTGTGAAGTGTTAGGACAGATATGAAAAAGCAGAACAGAGTGAGGAATATGACATTTTTATCAAAAGAAAAGTCATGCGGACTATGTCAGGGTAAAGAAAAGAAAGAGACTTTAATAAACCAGTGTAAGCATATCACTCCCTCATTATAGTCCAAGTTTTCTGAAAAACATTCCTGATCCAGTAATGCCAGATTTGGTAGTAGCTGATGTGTACATTTAGTACACAGGGGAGACACTGGCCATTGATAGCAAAGTTGCTGATTTTTCCTCCAAACATGTCTCTATAGACTACTCTAATCTCCATCAATTATATATATTCATTTAGAATATATTTTTGTGATAACAACAAAGTACAAAGTTATCAATAATTGTTCATTGAATGAAGTAGCTTAATACAATTTACAGTTAAATAAATGACTATTAGAAATGTTTCTGATTTTGGTTTTATTGTAATTAACTAATACCAGGCAATATCTTATAATATTTATTTAGAGACTAAAATAAAAACCAAGTGAGCCGAAGTTCTTTCTTGAAGCATTCATGTCTGTTTTCTAACCCTACATTTTATGTTTCTCCTATGTAGGTCCCCAGTCATTCAAGAATGTGTCTGCCCCTTAAACAAGGCAATACTTAATTTGAAGAAAGCTACTCATCTCATTTTAAAGTGTCCATTTTAAAGTGTCCACTGTGAAGCTTTAAATCACCTCAAATGGTCTACAGATTTTCTTCACTTTTACATTTCTATTTAGGCACATCCACAAACACCACATATACACAGGATGCGTGTCCACACACATGTGCTCAGGCCAGCACACACACACACACACACACACACACACACACACACACACACAGCAGAAACACATATTTCCATGCATCTTAATTTTCAGTTTTCACAATTCTATTTCTTCATTTTATTGCCCTCAAACATTCTCCTTTTATACTCTCCAACTAAGAATGTCTTATTTTCTTATTCATCTCATTTTCTTCCATTCATTTTTTTCTATCCACTGTACAATCTCTAGATTTACTGATATATTTAAATAAGATACTACGCATATATTCCGACTACTCCATGTGTATTAAAATAAAATTGATCTTTTGGAATGATGTACAAGATAAATTGATTTTTAAAGCATTCCATGTCTTAGGTTTTTTTTTTCCTGTTGCTGTAGTAAAATACCACAACAAAATAAGGGTAAATTATTTTATTGTGTTCAAAACTTTAGGTTACAGTCTATATCCTATATTGCTGCTGTAGAGTCAATGTGCCAGGAACTTGAAGCAGCTAATCCTATGTCTATAATCAACAGCAGAGAATAATGAAGCAATCCATCCATGCCTTTGCCCAGCTCCATCACTGCTTTTCAGTCACTTCAGTTCTAGTCCTTGAAATGGTGTTACCACAAACAGGGTGTGTTTTCCTATCTCAATCCAAGAAAGGAAAACCCACAAAGGCAGGCCCACTGGCCAATGCAATCCTAATAATTTCACATTGAAATTCCCAGGCATTTATAGAAGGTGTCAAGTTGTGACTAGCCACCACATTCTCTAGAACACAGTTTTCCATTTTTGTCTTTCAGATTGCCCTCTGCTTTCTTTACCAGAAACACCCACCTTGTTCTTACTAATGACCTTCTAATTAATTTTGCAAGAGATCAAATTTATGGATTCTTCTTTCAAAACTTCTCTTGATGTTGAAGATACAAGGTGTATTTCAAATATAGCTCTGAGCATACGGAGCAAAACAATATGTGTTGTGTCCTTACTTTACCACAGCTGAATGAACTCCTTGATGTTTAAATTTGCTTCATCAAATATCTTCATGACTACTATAATTTCTATTTACACTCTCTAGGCTGGATCATTCAAGATAGCATATTATAGCTTGTCTGAAAGTGTACTGTTAATTTCATCTCTATTTTATCAGCCTCAGGTTTCTTTGAATGATGTTTAATGTTAGTTTTTTTCATCAAAGCAGATAAAATAATAGTAATACATATTATAATTACATATTAAAATTAACAAAATTATGGTTTCATATACAAATTATGCTTCTTTATGCTACTTTGTATTTATTTATTTATTGACTTATTTAAGTGGGACTATATTTCTAAAAGCTACAATAAGTCTGCTACTGAGCTTCTTTAATCACTTGATAAATCTTCAAAAGACTTTTAACTTTTTTAATTTTTATTATTTTTCTTTTTCACATTTTTTTTATGGGCAATCATGTTTTATTCATCTTTCAACTTTTCTTTTTCTATGGGCCGTGACTGAAATTTTCAGGATATATAAGGCTCTTGACCAAATGGAAAGAGATACAAACTAGAACTCTCATTTATCATCTCGGCCTAGGCCCATTCCGGCTGTGCTCCACACACATATTCATAGATCAAGCAATCTGCACAGTATAAACTGCTGCTTCTTTTAGTGTCCACACAGACTCCATGAAATGGAGGCAGCTGTCACACCTGACTCTGTCAGACGTTCATACTAGATACCTGACAACCACAAAAATCAAAACAACTTTTAGAGCTACGGGATGTCTACCATCGATTACAGCCTACAAAGAAAATCAACAAAAGAACAATATGCTGGAAATGAGGGGGATATGCTTTTGTGTTCGATGCGCTGATGTTTTGGAAATTATAATGGTGAACATAGCTGCTGTCTATAAACATTCAGACAGAAAGGCAGCCCGATCAGGAAACTCACATAAGATGGCAGCATAGACTTTGATGGCTGGTCCTCCCGGAAAGCTTTTAGGTGGCTTCCACGCTCTCCAGTTCACTAATCCTTGGCAGACTCAGCAAAGCAAGGAAAGCACTGTTTTATTTCATTTTAGAAAAAAAAAAGAAAGAATAAAAGCAAAGCTCAAATGTCAATGGTTGTCTGAATGTCACCTCACTTCCATTTTCCTTTAATAGAGTCATATTTTTTCCCAGTCATTTAGGCCAGGAGCTGGGGAATCTGCTGTGACTTTCTTCTGAAATTGCCTTCATAGTCATGGATGCTTTTTAACTTTGTCTACTTTACCTCCTTACTGGATAGTGTTTCTTTTTTTTTATTTTTTATCAGTTACATTTTATTAATTCTGTATCCCAGCCGTGCCCCGAACCCTCTTTCCTTCCCAGTCCCTCCCTCCCTCATCACTACTGTGCCCCTTTCCAAGTCCACTGATAGGGGGGACCTCCCCCCATTCATCTGATCCTGTTTTATCAGGTATCTTCATTGAGTTCCTGTTAGAAATAGTCCTTGTTCCCCTCACTTTGGGAAACCAATTGGTTACTGAGCTACCACAGGCTACATCTTAGCAGAGGTTCTAGGTTATATCCATACATGGTCCTTGGTTGAATCTTTTTCACATTTTTAATGTGAAATTCTCCCTACTCTCTCTACTCATCCTACTTTGTATTCACAACATGAACAATATCAAGTACAAAGTGTGGTACACATTTCTTCTCATGTGTTTGGTTTTCCATTGGAGCATGGACAATCTACCAGGGGCTACACACTTAAATAGAACTGATTCTCTCTCTTCCTGCAGTCAGTAACTGCTAGTAGCTCCTCAGTTAGGAGTGGGGCTTCCTTCCTATTTTGATTTTCAGTGCTGATTTTTTACTGTCTTGAGCTTAAAAAGACATTGTGCATGATGTCACAAATGCAATGAGTTCATCTCTTCAACAGCCCTGTTGTTTCAGGAAAAAGATTATTCCTTGTAGTCACTCACCTCTGTTTCAAAGGATCTTTCCACACACTCTATTTCAATGATTCTGGAACCATGAGAGAAGAGAGTGTAATACAGATATTTTATTTAAGACTGAAATTTTTATTTTTTTCCACAATGACCACTATCGATCTCCAAATCAATAATGGATGTGAATATAAGACCTGATACCCTGAGTACATTAGAGAAAAAAATAGAGGATCACCTCAACTTTGTTGGTACAGGATAAAAGTGTATGAACAAAATCTGATAGCATAAGCATTAAATAAATTAGTAAATTGGATCTCATGAAGCTTAAAAGCTCTGTACAAAAACAAAACAAAACAAATAAATCATTCAAGTGAGAAGGAAGTCTACAGAATGAGGCAAAATCACTGCCAGATATATGTTTGACAGATAATTAGTATCTTGAACATATGAAGATTTAAAAAAATAAAAATAAAGAGCAAAAAAATACAATTTTAAAACATGGAACACTGAACTATAAGAGCATGTTTTCAAAAGATATAATAGGAAAGGAATAGAAATATTCGAAAAATGCTCACTAGATTCAACCTTTCAACTCTACCCCTAGCCATCAGGAAAATGCAGTAGTATATAGGGACATCAGTCATTATGGGACAGGAAGGGTTAAATAGGATAGAGGATGAGAGGTAAGAGTAGATGGAATATAAGGAGGAGTAACTAATACTGAATGTCTCTTAAAAAAAAACCTGAATGAAATCTACTGTCAAAAATAAAAATACACACACACACACACACACACACATATATATATATATATATATATATATATATATATATATATATATAATAAGAGTGGAAGAGGACTTTTCCTGTAATGGGGCAACAGTGCCTTTGTTAGATGTGCCATGAATGGTTTACTTCTTTTGTGATTGTTGGCTGTTTAGTTTCCATAGACCCTCAACATTTAGGCTATTGTCAATACCTTTGGTCTCCCTCCAGAACTTGACAGTAAAACCTCATTACTTAAAGGCACCACATACTTGGGTCACATAAAACTTGGGGATACCAAACTGTCACTCTCTTGGAAGCTTCACTACTGCTAACTAGCTTTCATAGTACTAGAAGGTTATGTGTAACTGGAGGAGAAAAGTTAATATCCTTTTATACAGCTCTGAACTCTGAGAGAGACAGAAAAGGGTAGCCTGTTAAGGCCTGTCTACTGGTACATTACTCTAATGAATATCATAAGAGTTAACAATAATTTTTTGATTGCAATTGAGGTCTGCATCATTAGATGGAACCCATTGGTAACACCATTATCAAGTATGAACTTGTGCTAGACAAATCACAGAACCTAGAGGAGGATCTGTTAGCATTCTGCTAAATGGATATAATAGTAAAATGTTTCCTACTGAGTTATATCCATAGATTATTACATATACCAACTCTTACCAGAAAAGCTTCTTATTGTAGTAGATTGTTAATAACAAAGACTAAAAAGTAAGGCTTTATCTAAAGATTATTGAACATAAAAGTGTTTTGGATGGTTTTTTTACTCTTACTTACAACATTCTTATCACAATGTCAAATAATTGTATAAAATCACATAACTCTCAAACTTAGTACAAATGATTACTGTTTCACATAAAACCTCCTTTCCCTTATCTAAAAGCAAGGTTATTTGCTTTTAGTGACCATTTTTAACAGTTGTTATATAAATTTACATGAATAAAAACTTGATTTAACAATATTTTATGCTGACATACTTATAAATAAAAAAGAATAAAATGTCTGACATAAATTAAAACCAAATCATCAAAACCTTTTAACTTAAATTAGATTTTCCAAAACTAATGATGAACACTGCAACCTTAACAACCATCTTTAGGTGTTTGAAATAAATAGCTTCTTATTAATTTGCAAATATATAGTCATTGTATACACTCTATTCTGAGTCTTCACAATTATTTCTTTGTGGATTCTAAATCCAGAAATAGACACCATTAGGCTGAACTATTGTTATGTTGCCAGCTGCAGCTGCACATTCTCAGAAATAGGAAAGGCAAAGACTGAAAACTACAGTATAAGAAGTTCTTATAAAGTTATGGATGTTGTCTTACATTGCTAAGAATCTCTGTCAAACCACCTGCACCTGGATCCTCAAGAGGTGCATTATATTTTAGATGACAATGGTATAGTTGTGAAATTTCTTTATCATGGGTACATAAAAGAAATATTTTAGCTACTTAGGAATTTTGTTGTTTTTGTTGTTATTTCTGCCTTTACTTGTCTTTAAAGTTAGTAAAGAAAATTGGTTATGGCTTTCTCCACAAGGTGTTGTTTCTAAATTTAACATTGGTATGTGTGTATATCTGTTTTATATTAAAATTTGATACTAAGAAACTATTTTTTGCTAAAGACAGATAAAATGCATACCTCTTTGACTATGTCGAATAGAAAAGGAAAAATATACATATATTATTGTGATTTTTGACTAGCACATAAAGGAACAGATTTTATTTTCACATTCCTATTTCTCCTTCTTGGTTGATTATTGGCTCCATATCTCCCTATATTCTCTTCCTGATTGAAGGTTCCAACTCCAAACTTCCCCTTTAAACTTTTGTGTCATGTGTCTACTGACCTCCAGATTCCACACCTGTGAAACTTACTGTACTTCTATTCTTTGGCCATACCTAAACTCACTCCAACAAAATATACATATATAATTATATATATGCAATATAAGTATAGAATACAGGAATCCAGGATTCAAACATTTAAAAAACACAGAATATAGAGTTTCTGAGCCTACATTGCCTCACATTGTTTTTACTTGTATCCATTTTTATGCAAAATGCAGAATTTCGTTTTTCTTTGTGGTTTAATAAAATTCCATTTCCATGTGCCCCATTCTACTTTAAGTCTAATCTGATTCAATTTCTTTATATTCAAGTATGTCTGTAGTAGAAGAAAGAGATCTTTGGGTATATACACAGGAGAGAGATGATTAGATCTCATTGTTTTGTTTTAGCATTTTGAAAAACCATTTTTTTTTTTTCTGATTTTCATCATGGCTATACAAACTGCATACTCCACTAGCATAAATGAGGCTACCTCTCTTCTGGATCCTTGTCAGTATTCATTGTCAATAGTTTTCTGGAGGAAAAAAAAAAAGATTCTTCAGGGTAGTGTGAGATAAAATTGTTTTAATTTCATTTCCCTAATGATTAAGAATATTGAACACTTTAAAAATATTCACTGGCTATTTTTTTGGTTTTTTGCAATTTCATTTATTTCTAAAAATATATTCATTTATATCCCTATTGTAGCCTCCTCCCTCAACTCCTTCCAGTCCCACCTTCCCTCCCTCTTTCCCCTTTTCCCCTTCCCCTAGTCCACTGAAGAGGAGAATTCTCCTCTGCTATCTACCCATAGCTTATCAAGTGTCATCATGACTGCCTAGATGCTATTCCTCTGTGGCCTGGCTAGGACCGAAGCCCCCTGCCAATAGCGAGCTCAGTCTCCATATGGGTACTCCATATGAGGAAAAGAAGAGGCTGCCTCTGTCATGGCCTCTGTCACTTGCCCCTGGTGATGTGGCCTCTCTGGCTATTATTTTAAAATTACATATTAAAATTATATATATATATATGTGTGTGTGTGTGTGTGTGTGTGTGTGTTGTTGTTGTTGCTGTTTAATTTTTTTTGAGACTGACTTTCTCTGTGTAGGCTTGCTTTTCATGTGAGTCACTTTGTAGAGCAGGTTACCCTGAAAATCATAGAACTCCACCTGCCTCTGCCTCCCAAGTGCTGGGTTTAAAGGAATGCACCACAACTCCCAGATAAAATATGTTCTAAATTGAGATAGCAATAATTTGCTTTCTCCCTCATTTTCTTTCCTACCTTCAAACTGATAACCTCTTTGTGTATCCTTTTTCTTTTATTTTAGATTTATATATAGTGTTTTTATAAGTTTTTTTTTCCCCTTAAACCAAAGAAACCATGGGGAGAAAGGATGAGGTGAAAAAAAAAATCTTGTGTTTCCTTAATAAGGTCAGTTGTCTTAGCTAAGGGTTTTTCATTTTACTTTTTATTTCATTGAACTGTTCAAGCAGTGAATATGCAAAATGTAATTAAAGTTCATAAAATAATCCTAAAGGTTAAAATTTAATATGTTTCAATAATCTTCCAGCAAAAACTGTTACTTTAGAACAAGTGTTTTCCTAGGGAGAGTTTTAATACTTTTTGTTACTCAGTTGTTTTCTTTTATTGAAAATATTTTTTCATACAATGTATTCTGATTACTGTTTCCCCTCACAAACACCATGCATTTCCTCCCAGCTTACTTGCCATGCAGATTCACATTCGTTCTTTTTCTCCTTAGAAAACAAACAAGCAACTAGACATAATGATAAAATGTTCTCTGGGTTGTACTTGGTTATGACTTTGTGCCTCCTGTGACAAAGATTTACATTCAATTTAGAAGACATGTTTATTCTTCTTGGATGTAAGAATATACCTGTAGAAGCCTTGGTCAGTGCACCCTGAATATGGATATGGCTTTCTGTCTTGCATTTATGCTTTCCCAGCTATAGACTATATTATGTTCCAGGCAATTGTGATTAAATTGGTCTGTCTTGAAAGGGCTGCTCTGTTAACATTTAGCGTGTGTTTACTAATGTTTATTTACATTTTTTTCTGATCATTTTTTTCTGAACCTGTCCATGGATAATTGCTTTCTGTGTTACGTCACTGTATAAAAGTACACTGAAACTGAAGTAAGATTGTCTAGAGCATCAAATTCTAGAGTGCCCCATTCTATCAGGTCCAGCAAACAGATCTGCACAAGATGACAAAACCTCAACAAGTGGTTCCACATCAGGGACCTGAATAAAACAGTACAAAAGGATGTGAGGACTACTGCAAAAAGAGATAAACAGGGATTAAATTGGAGCAAAAAGCAGGAAAATCAGAATCCTCAAGTGAGTTGATACATTACTTTTTAAAAGAGAAAGGTCCTGCACTGTCTAAAAGCCAAACTGCAATTATGTTGAGATTTAAAAGCATAATACAACCCTTGGTTTCCTGAAAAGGACACATTAGACTTGGAGTATGGGACCAAATTAATGAAAATATAGTGAAAGTCCATACAAGGAGCAAATATTCTTGTACAATTCTGGGTACAAGAGCATTGATCCATATAGAAATATAAGCAATAAATGGGAAGAGGCTGAAAGATTTAGAAAAGTTTATGACAGATTCTTTACATGAGTATGAGCTAAATAATGAGACACAAGAAGGCTTAAAAGCTAACAAGAGGTTTTTTTCCAGTGAAGGTCAGAAGAGACTCAATGGAACGAAATTGAAAGTTGAGGATGTACACTCCTCAGCATCTGCTCCCTCACCTGAAATATTGTATCCTCCTCAACTTGAGGACTAAAATGATGCTTTGAACAAATGGCAGAAGCAGAAGATGATGGGCTGTCATTCCCAAGAAGAGTGGCCCTGTTTGCTGGTAGTGAGGATGTATAGCATAAATTAACAGACTGAGGAATAGTAATAATCATAAATAAAAAAAATATATGAGAACCTGGTAATCCATATCAAAATTTTCTTCCTCATAAGTCAGTTGTCAAGTTGCTAGAAAGGCTAAATGCTTATTTTTAAACAACTGGCATATGAGAATGCTAATGCTGCATGCCAGGCGGTATTCATCCCTTTCAAAGGAAAGGAAATATTAATGGTTCCATCCATTTATTTGATATATTAGGCCTTCATATTCTCAAGTGTTAACTCTGGTTGCAGCCCACCTGGGCCAGACAATGCCTTAAGTATTGGCAGACATTCAACAAGGAAAAAGAAATGAATAATGACAAATAGTCCAACTTTATGTCAAAAGTTACTTGCTACTGCAAAAAAAAAAAAAAAAAAGAGTTGTAGACTTTCTCAGAAAATTGAGAATAGTGCTACCTCAAAATCCAGCTATACTACTCCTAGGCATTTATCCAAAATATGCTCAAATGTACAACAAGGACATTTGCTCAACTATGCTCTTGGCCAGAATCTGGAAAGAAACTAGATGTCCCTCAGTGGAGGAACGGATACAGAAATTCTAGTACATTTACACAATGGTATGCTACTCAGCAATTAAAAACAAGAAAATCATGAGATAAATAGAAGATGAGAATAATAAAAGTCAAGTCTCAAGGTTTCATATACTGACGTGTATTACAGTAGTGAGGTATAACTCAGTTGAGCCTCTCATTACTTATCTATGAATTCACATAATAACAAACCCAGACATATGCTATTCTTATAGCATTTGGGTGGGGGGAAGGTTAATGTAAAGACTTTGGAATACTGATGAGCACATATAATTATAATAACTGTTACAATGGCATTCTTTAGTTGTTTTTACATATTGCATTCTGTGTGCATGGTGAACCAAAGATTAGCTTTTATATTCACCTTTCTCAACGTTTTTGAGAATATTTTACTAGAATGAGATGGGAAAAATATTGATTAACTCCATCTAACTGAGAAAGCAGTACAGAGCAGACATTGTCACTGGAAAGAGAATTCTCTCAACAGCATGTCTTATTTCCTTGCTACATTGTTCTGCAAACCTTACTCCTTTGCACATATTTGGATACTCAAACAAAGGTATGCCATGAAGGTAATGCACATTCAGCATGTGTGTCCACATCTATGTTCCAGCTGTGTTGATGGTAGCAACCATATGTTACCTGTCTCACAGGGGATGTTTAAGTTGGCTCGTCTTTACACAGTTGGAGGAATTGGGTTCAGTAGGAAGCATGGCTTTTGTGGTGGTACATCCTTTCAGGTGAAAATATAGAAACAACTAGAGGGGACAGGAACTCCAAAAAGAGAACAACAGAACCATAAAAACTGAACCCTGGAGTCTCTGAACATAATTATAGCCCAAAGACAATGCATGGTGAAGACCTAAAACCTTGGATCAGATGTAGCGCAGTCTTGAAGTGGGTTCCCTAGTAAGTTGAGTCGGGACTTTCTCTGGCATGAACACAGTGGCAATCTCTCTGATCTCGGTCCCCGCAGGGTTGCAGCATTGCCAGGCCACGGAGGAAGTCAATGCAACCATTCCTGATAAGACCTGATAGGCTAGAGTCAGAGAGAAGGGGAGGGAGGAGGACCTCATTTAGCAGTGGACTAGGGAAGAAGCATAGGGGAAGGAGGGTGGAATTGGGAGGAGAGGACAGACAGAGCCACAGCCGCTATACAACTTGAATAAACTGTAATAAATGACAATAATAATAACAAAAATATTTTAAAAAGAGTTGGAGAAAATATTCATATTGTTTTTATTATTTATTAAATGAATGATATTCTGCTTTCAACAAATAAAAAAATACTAAAAGATCTGCTCTAAAAATAAAAATTAGAGTAAACTCTTAAATTTGTATTCCTCCTAAAAATAATTTTTGTTAATTACTTTGGATGACTTAAGACTGGTTTTTGTTATTCTATACCTCTGTATAATGTTTGAATAACTAACAATGCTCCTGCAAACACTCCCAAGCATTTTCAAAAATTTTGTCAACATTTGGATATAACCCACAGCACAGGCATTCCATATAATGCTCAGGGACAATCTTTTCTGGAAAGAGGAAAGGGACAACTTAAACATTATTTAAAAACATAGGAGGGGAGTAGGGTAGTATGGCTACTCCTCATAATATTTTATCTACATATATATATACTAATATAGTAATGATATATATAGTAATATATTATGTACTAATTAGTATATATATAGTATACACTATATATATAGTATACACTATATATATACTATTATGTACTATATAGTATATATTACTATATATTTAGTAATATACTATTATATATACTAATATATATTATACTAATTGCTAATTAGTATTATACTAATACTAATATACTATTATATTTACTAATATACTATTATATACTATATATATTTAGTATATACTATATTGGTATATAATAGTATATATATATACTAATATATACTAGTATAGTATATACTATATTAGTATATATTATATATATTTGTACATTATACATGTAATATGTTAGTATATATACTAATATACAATATATTTTTATAATTAATATATTATGTAATATATATTTATATAATAGTATATATTATAGACTATATAATATATTAGTATATATTATATAATTAGTTTTATATAATATATAATATTTTTTTATTTTGGTCTCAGACAGCCTTACTGCTGGTGAGCATTTTGGGTCCCTCCAAAACAATTTAAGATCATGTTTCTTTGGAGAGATGTTATGTCTGTCTAATTGAATGTCTCAGCTCCAGTAATTTATTGAGTACAAGGTTGTCTCTGAAAAAGCCACTGTGGATACCTGACTTGGCCTGTGGAAGGTGAACATGGATGTTCCAAAGCTTCTTCTGAGGTCACTCCTGAAGAAAAGAAAGAGAATGGAGAAAAAGAGTGATCAAGCCAAAAGAACAGAGCCTCCCTACAAAATATTACTCAGATGAAGTAATAAGGGACTGAGGAAAAAGAGTTGATGAAATCTCTAGGTAATGAGCTTGACTACAGAATTGCTGTTTTGCTCTTACATTTGTTGAATGCATCTGTTATTGTTGAGATATTTTTGGGCTTATGTATCTGATCCTCTTGTGCTTCATTTTATTAACTGGGAAGGAAATGATCTTATTGTTTATGTTAATATCTCTGAGATCTTGGGTGGCCCCAATGCTAATCATATTGTTCCCCAAGCAAAGATAGTCAGTCACATGACAATTTAAGTATTGATGATCAAGCCTTACATGATAAAATATTAACTACTCCACATTTAAAGTTAGATAAACTTTTTGAACCTTATTGCAGGTATTTTCTGTCATAGGTATTTCCACACAGTTAAAACTTTTTATGGTCCAGCTTTTCCTACTAGAAATTTTAAGAAATTCTGTTATGAATGGCACTTCACTAGAATCCTTCATAACCCACAAGGTCAAACATTTTTAGAATGCATAAATTCCACCCTTAAGAAACAATTTTTAAAAAGAAAAAAAGAGAACTACTCCTCTATATGCTCTTGCTATTGTCCTGCCTACTTTAAAGTTTTTAATTTGCCTCAATGAAAACTAATTATTCAAGTTTCCTAGTATTTTCAGGATGCTCTGCCCTCCATGCTGAGTACTGGCCTGTTCTACATGGTATAAAGAACTACACCACTGGGCGTTATGAATAAATTTTGTAGATGTTTTCTAAGTAGTTTCCCAGAATTTGGGGGCAAGCAGTAACAGAGCTTGTAGTAATGTAGTTGCAGATACCATGCATAGTGCTTTCAAATCAATTGTTGCACTTATATTTGACTTTTCATACTTCTCTTAGGATGTCAACGCCTCCAAACAAGAATAAATGCCCTAAAATTAATAAAATAAAATAAATAAAATAAAATAAAAAGGATGATATGTTGAAACACAGTCAAAAGAATGACCCATGGTGAACAATCCCTTGGGGAACTGTGAGAGAGGCTCCAGGGAAAAAGGCAGAGGGCCTTTTACCTTAGGTGCATTTTGTTCCCTAGATAGTTCTCAGATATGACTTTGTGCCTCCTGTGACAAACATTTACATTCTATTCATTCTATTTATAAGATATATTTATTCTTGTTGGATGTCAGAACATAGTTTTAATCCAATCTGGTAAGTGTATCCTGAATCTCATTATGGCCTTCTGCTTTGTTTCTGTGCTTTCCCAAATATAATCTATATTACATGCCAGGCAATTGTGTTTAAATTGGTCTGTCGTGAGAAAGTTCAGGATAAGGGCTGCTCTGTTAATACTTATTATGTACTTATTGCCATTTACTTGCATGTTTTTCTGAACTCGAACAACCTTCTTCAGATTATTGCTTTCACTGTTAATTTCTTCTATAAAAGTAAACTGAAAATAAAGTAAGATTGTCTAGAGAATCGTAGTGTATTCCCCTCCATTCTTTCAGGTTTCAGAACCCAGATCCATTGGACAAAATTTTCCCTGGTCAATGAAACTTATTAGAATATGATGAAACAAACAGACAGAAGATAAAGAGGCAAAGATAAAAACATGAAAAACACATATGGACACAGAAACACACTCTTCTGTATACACAAGATAATAAAAACTATTACTGGAAGCCAAAATATATATGCAAGGGACATATAAGGAGAAAATACCCTGAAAAAAAAGCATTATAAGACAAAGAATTTCCAATGGTTTCACTGAGTTTTCTTTGTTTGTGGCCATCTTCTGTTGGGCATTGGGCTTAGTATTAAGAGTGGCTTGGTTCCCTAGTTAGACAACCTTGAGGGAAACTAATTTTTCATTTGCAAATGGTTATCAATCAGTGCTAGTTTCTGGGCTAGAGATTAGGTGAGTGTTCCCTTCTCTTAGCTTTAGGGTGCCATTGGGTACAGTCCTTGGGTAGGCTGTCACAATCTTTATGAGTTCATATGTGTGTTGGTCCTACTATGTTTAGAAATCCTTACTTTCCTTAATGTCCTCTATGTACTCTGGCTCTTATTCTCATTCTGACACATTTTCCACTGGTTCCCTGAACCCTGAGGGGAAGGATTTTATGGAGACATTCTGATTAGGATTGAGTTTTCCAATGTATCTCACTTTTTGCATATTGTCTGGCTGTGGGTCTTTGTAATGGAAGTTTTGGTCTCTTTAAAAATCCAGTTATGGCTGGATCTTGAGGAAGCACTATTCCTAATTGTCTGAGAAAGAGCCAGATTTATTTCCAAACTGGTTGTACAAGTTTACATTCCCACCAGCAATTTTAGAGAGTTCCCCTTTCTCCATATCCTCTCCAGTATGAGTTGTCACTTGAAGTTTTTTGGTTTTAGCATTCTGATGGCTGTAATATGGAATCTCAGGGTCATTTTGATTTGCATCTCCCTGATGGCTAAGGACGTTGAGCATTTCTTTAAGTATTTCTCTATCATTCAATTTTCTCTAAGAAAATTCTCTGTTTAGCTCTGTACTACATTTTTAAATTAGATTACTTGATTTGTTGCTCTTTTACTTCTTCACTTCTTTATATAGTTTAGATATTAGCCATCTGTCAGATATAGTGTTGGTGAAGATCCTTTCCCAGAGTGTAGGCTGTTGTTTTGTTCTGAGGACAGTGTCCTTTGCTTTACACAAGCTTCTCAGTTTCACGAGGTTCCATGTATTGATTGTTGATCATAGAACCTATGCTGTTGGTGTTCTGTTCAGGAAGTTGTCTTCTATGCCAATGAGTTCTAGGCTTTTCCCCATTTTTCTTCTAACTGATTTAGTGTGCCTGGTTTTATGTTGAGGTCTTTGATCCACATGGACTTCAGTTTTGGGCAGGGTAATATATATATATGAGTCTATTCAATTTTTCTATATATAGACATCCAGTTAGACCAGCACCATTTGTCTAGGCATATACCTGAAATATGCTCAAGGACAAAACAAGGACATTTTCTCAGACATGTTCATAGCACCATTATTCATAATAGCCAGAACATAGAAACAACCCAGGCACCACACAACTGAGGAATGGATAGAGAAATTGTGGTACATTTACAAAATGGAATACTACTCAGCGATTAAAAATAAGGAAATCATGAAATTTTCTGGCAAATAGTGGGATATAGACAAGATCATCCTGAGTGAAGTATCCCAGAAACAGAAAGACACACATGGTATGCACTCACTTATAAGTGGGTATTAGACATATAAAATAGGGTAAACATAATGAAATCTGTATACCTAAAGAAGATGAGCTAGGAGGACCCTGGACAGGAGGGTCAATCCTCACTCAGAAAGAAAAAAGAGATGGACATTGGAGGAAGGAGAGAACAGGAAGCAGGATGGGAGCCTACCACAGAGGGCTTCTGAAAGATTCTACCTAGCAGTGTATAAAAGCAGATGCTGAGACTCATAACCAAACTTTGGGCAGAGTGCAGAGAATCATATGAAAGAAGGGGGAGATAGTAAGACCTAGAAAGGACAGGAGCTCCACAGGGAGAGAAACAGAACCAAAATATCTGGACACAGGGGTCTTTTCTGAGACTGATACTCCAACCAAGGACCATTCATGGATATTACTTAGAACCACTGCTCAGATGTACCCTATGGCAGCTTAGTATCCAAGTGGGTACCCTAGTAAGGGGAACAGGGACTTTCTCTGATGTGAACTCAGTAGCTGGTTCTTTGATCACCTCTCCCTGAGAGGGAGGTGGAGCAGGCTTGTCAAGCCACAGAGGAGGACAATGCAACCAGTCATGATCAGACTTGATAGCCTAGGGTCAGATGGAAGGGAAGAAGGACCTCCTCTATTAATGGACTTGAAGAGGGTCATGGGAGGAAATGAGGGAGGGAGGGTGGGATTGGAAGGGGAATGAGGAAGAGGGCTAAAGCTGGGATATAAAATGAATAAACTGTAATTAATATATACATCATAAAATTTTAATTATAAAAACCCAGTTATGAAGATTGAGCATCTTTTCCAGTATCCTTCTTCTGCTTAGCTTCCTTAGGTGTACAGATTTTATTATGATTATCCTATATTTTATGTTGAATATCCACTTAAAAGTGATTTTATACCATGTGTGTCGTCATGCTTCTCGGATACCTCACTCAGGATGATCTATTCAGAAAAGCAAATGGGATAGACCTTGGAAGATAGAGAAAACAGGGAACAGGACAGAAGCATATCACAGAGGGCCTATGAAATACTCTAGCCAGCAGTGTATCAAATCAGATGGTGAGACTCACTGTCAAAATTTGGGCAGAGTTCAGGGAATCTTATGAAAGAAGGGGGAGACAGGAAGAATAGGAGAGTTCTGGAGCACCACAAGGAGAGCAACAGAACCAAAAAATCTGGGCCCAGGGGTCTTTTTGGAGACTTATATACCAATCAAATTCCATGCATGGAGATAACCTAGATTCCCAACAGAGATGAAGCCCATGGCAGCTCATTTTCCAAGTGAGTACCCTAGTAAGTGGAACATGGGCTGTCTCTGACATGAACTCAATGGCTGGCTTTTTGATCACCTCACCCTGAAGGAGGGGTAGACTTGCCAGGCCATATAGTAAGACAATGCAGACAGTCTGATGAGACCGAATAGGCTAGGGTCAGATAGAAGGAGAGGAGGATCTCCCTTATCAGTGGACTGGAGAAGGGGCATGGGAGGACAAAAGGGAGGGAGAATAGGATTGGGAGGGGACCAGGGAGGGGGCTACAGCTGGGATACAAAGTGAATAAATTACAATAAATAATAAATTAAAAAAATTTAAACACATTTATGCCATATAAATATCTTTTTGTTTTAATCCCAAGTGTGGAATTTTAGTTTAGGCCTTAGTTAGTTCAGAGATGATACTGAGTCCTGCAGAGAGTGGTCTTTCACAGCTAGAAATGTTCTACCTCATGCAGCAAGCAGAAGTCCATGGTCTAGGACTTTGAGGAATGAAAATATGGGAGCCCAGAAAGAGAAAGTGTGGCAGTTTGGAGAAAACATAGATAAACAGTTTGGCTCCTTAGAAACAGATGAAGAGAAACATTTCAACGCAGTGGATTGGAGGAGACTACTTGCCTTGCTGTTGATGAAGAAGTGGTATGTCCCCCCAAAAAAAACTCATTATCCCTAAACAGCCTGAAGAAGTAAATATGTCTGCTTCCCTCTTCCCACTAATCTCCTCTCTCCTACTTAGGGTTGGAGTTTAGGAAAGAGAGGCTTTAAGGAACCTCAAATAAATTACAGTTTAAAAACAAGGAATAGCCACAGGAGTATCATCATGGATTGTTGCAGCCATGAATCATCTGAAGGAATGGGCGGGCATGGGAGCATTAGCAGGCCTTCTGGTGTTGGTCGCCTTGGTTTGCCTGTGGTGTATATGCAAGGTTAGAGTCTCA
>REGO01000259.1:893840-931916 GCA_010120015.1 Rhombomys opimus | reverse complement strand
AAAAAAAAAAAACACAAGCACAACAGGAATTAGTATTTGTCCACATCTTCTGCAAAATGAAGCTTCTTTGATGATGGCTGGGCAAGGGACTGATTTGTGTGTGCCTTACCTAAGGTTTCATTGCAGTGAAGAGACACCATGATGCTGGCAACAAGGGACAACATTTCATTGGGGCTAGCTTACACTTTCAACGGTTCAGTCTACTATCATCACGGCAGGAAGAATGACAGTGTGCAGCAGACATGGTGCTGGAGGAGCTGAGAGTTCTACATCTTGTTCTGCAGGCAGCAGAAGGAAGCTATATCCCATACTGGGTATTGGTTGGGTATATATGACCTCAAAGCCTACCTCTACAGTAGCACACTTTTTCCAACAAGGCCACACCTACTCCAACAAGGCCACACCTCTCAATAGTGTCACTCCTAATGACCAAGTGTTCAAACACATGAGTCTTTAGAGGTCATATCAATTCAAACCACCATCGTGGGTATAGCAAAATGTCAATAGGTGTTATTATATTGCTTTTTTTCTTTAGCAGAACAATAGTATTGCTTTTCCATAGGTTCATGACTTATCTAGTCACAGGTTCTTTGCTACTCAAACAGTGATAGATATGGGTTTCATCTCATGCAGCAGACCTTAAATCATAATAAATCTTCAATGGCTACTCCCACAAGCTTTGTGCCATTATTCAACCAGCTTATGTTTCGGGCAGGTCACCATTGAAAATCAAAGTGTTTCTGACTGTACTGGTATTTACATTTCTCTCTTGCACTCAGTAGAGTACCTTCCTGTACAAAAGACAGTGACACTGACTAGTGAAAGTGCTATGAGGGCATTATTTCAGCTTCTCCATGGTCAATGAGTTGTATAAGCCCTCACCCCCTTTCTCCACAAATGCCCCTCCCTAAGTCCACTGATAGGGGAGGTCTTCCTCCCCTTCCTTCTGATCCTAGTCTATCAGGTCTCATCAGGAGTGGCTGCATTGTTTCCTCTGTGTCCTGGTAAGGCTGCTGCCCTGCTCAGGGGAAGGTGACCAAAGAGCAGGCCAATCAGTTCATGTCAAAGACAGTGCCTCTTCTCATTACTATGGAACCCACTTGGACACTGAACTGCCATGGGCTACATCAGTGCAGGGGTTCTATGTTAAATCTATGAATGGTCCTCGGTTGGAGAATCAGTCTCAGAAAGACCCCTATGCCCTGATCTTTTGGTTCTGTTGCTCTCCTTGTGGAGCTCCTGTCCTCTCCAGGTCTTACTATTTCCCACTTCTTTCCTAAGATTCCCTGCACTCTGCCCAAACGTTGCCCATAAGTCTCAGCATGTGCTTTGATAGTCTGCAGGGCAGAGCCTTTCAGAGGCCCTCTGTGGCAGGCTCCTGTCCTGTTCGCTGTTTTCTCCTTCTTTTGTTGACCCCCTCTTTGCCTTTCTGAATGGGGATTGAGCATTTTAGCCATAGTCCTCCCTCTTGATTAGTTTCTTTAGGTGTGCAATTTTAGTAGGTTTATCCTAATTATATTTCTAATATCCACTTATGAGTTAGTATATACCCTGTGTTTCTTTCTGCTTCTGGGATAGCTCACTCAGGATGATCTTTTCCAGTTCCCACCATTTACCTGCAAATTTCATGATTTCCTTGTTTTTTATTGCTGAGTAGTATTCTATTGTGTAGATGTACCACAATTTCTGTATCCATTCCTCAGTTGAGGGACATCTGGGTTGTTTTCAGCTTCTGGCTATTACAAATATAGCTGCAACAAACATGGTTGAGCAAATGTCCTTATTGTGTACTTGAGCATATTTTAGCTATTTGGCTTGGAGTGGTATAGCTTGATCCCCATTCATTTTTAACAATTATTTCAATTTCTTTAGGGATTTCTATTTGCCCTTTTCCTTGCTTTATACTTAACCTCTGTGGTTCTATAGATTGTAGTTTGTATACATTGACTTAATAGCCAATATCCATTTATAAGTAAATTTTTAAGATGTCTTAGGGTTTTATTGCTGTGAAGAGATGCCAAGACCAAGGAAACTTATATTGTAAAAACATTTAATTGGGGCTGGCTTACAGTTTCAGAAGTTTAGTTCATTATTATGGTAAGAAACATGGAGGATGTAGGCAGACATGGTGTTGGATCAGAAACTGAGAATTCTAATTCTGATGCACAGTCAGCAGGAGATTGTGTGTCAAACTATGTGTAGCTTGAGCATAAAAGATTTCAAAGCTCACCCCACACACGTCCTCCAAAAAGACCTCATCTGCAATAACAAGACCATACCTCCTGACAATGCTGTGCCCTATGGCCAAGCATTGTAATACATGAATCTAAGGAGGCCATACCTATTCAAACAATCATATATGATATTTGTAATTCTGCATCTGAGTTACCTCACTCAAGATGATTCTTTTTTCTAGTCCCATGTATTTACCTGAGAATTTCATGATTTTGTTTTGTTAATATCTGAATAATGCTCCATTGTGCAAATGTATGACATTTTTATTATCCATTTTTTGCTAAGAGACATGTAGGTTTTCCACTGATCAACATATTTGTTTTTGTGTCCATACCATGCTTTTTGAACATAGCATAACTCTGTAGTACAATTTGAGATCAGAGATGTTAATATGCATAGTGTTTTTTTATTATTCATAAGAAATTTTGGTATCTTGAGTTTTTGTGTTTTCATATGAAATTGAAAAACTGTCCTTCCAATTTCCATGTAAAATTATGTTGAATTTTGATGGGGATGAATTGACTATATAAATTGATTTTGGCAGGATAGAACTTTTTACTACATTAATCCTATATATCCACATACATGGTATATTCTTTAGTGTTCAATTCTTACAGTTCTTTTTGTATTCTAGAAATGACTCCTTTCTGAAGTATAGCTAATGAATTCTTTCTACCACTCTATTGCTCATTGTTCACTTTGTACTTAGCACATAATTCTCTCAGCTGTATGGAGCTTTTAAATTCTATGTAATGTTTTTTGTTAGTTTTGAGGCTAAAAAACTATACATTGCATGTATTATGCAATGAAAGTTCTATGCGAAAGATTTGCATTACATGGATCTTGAAGCATTTAGTTCAGCATTTCAAGCTTTAAATTAAGGTCTTTGTTCTACTTGAAAATGATGTTCTGGCTGGGAAATAATAATCTAATTCTAATTTTCTGAGAGTAGGAATTTTTTTTTCCCCAGAACGTTTATAAATAGCATGCAGTGATGATTCGGTCAATCAAATAACACTTTTCTTTTTTTTTTTTTTTCCTTAGACAGGGTTTCTCTGTGAATCCTTGGCTTTCCTGGACTTGATTTGTAGACCAGGTTGGCCTTGAACTCACAGAAATCTGCCTGCCTCTACCTCCTTGAGTGCTGAGACTACAAGCGTGCACTACTTCACCCTGCTCAAATAAAACATTTTAATGAGACATTTTGCAAAGTGTGAGACGTTTCTTGAAAACTGAGTGGTGTTAAAAGTACAGACTTCATTTTAGCTTCAAGAAGTTCTCAGATATGTTCACTATTTACAGAAAGTAGAAAAGAATGAAAATGATGTTAAAAGGAAGAAATACTGTATCTATTTGTATCTATTGCTTACCCTCCAAAACAATTCAAGCAAAGTAAACCTATAATCTTTTTTTCATGGAACACATTTCCAATTTTCCTAAGTGATTCTAGATCTTAAGAAGCTTGCAATTGTGACTAACATTGTGACACAATATCTAGCATTAAAATTTTTCAAAAATGGACAAGGTATCTCAAATCTGTTAAAACAAATTGCCCCGGGGGGCGGGGCAAAAAAAAAAACAAAACAAAACAAAAAAAAAAACAAAAAAAAACAAATTGCCCCATTCCAGGTGTGACACTATGTGCAAGAATTAAATAGTATATACTCTATAAACAGGTATAGTAACATCATTCCATGTTACAGACAGAACTACAGAGACATTTGTAATAGATCCAAAAAATACTCAAATTTTTTTACTTAATTTAAGAAGTATATTTGTGACATATACTGTAATATATATAGATAGATATATAGATAGATATATAAATAAAATATGCTCTGTATTTGCATTTAGAAATCAACTTTGCTATGTTCTGAAGCACTTTCTTTTACTTCCAATTCCTGGGTTAATTTTTTCCAAGAGAAAGTAGTTTTTAGATTTAAGAAAAGAAAAACTAACATTTGACACATTCATTACAATTATTTTTCTCACTCCTTTACTACTCATCCATACAGGTAAATGCAGAAGGAGGTGGCTGCCTACTGTGAGTATGGGCATGTCAAATCCAGGCTTCAGATAACTGCCTATGGTCTCTTAGCATATGGCCTTTGCCTGTGACCACAGACACTTCCTTTACAACTATCTCTTGTGTGGATTTCTTTGTCTTATAATGAATATGCTTGTGTTTAAATACATAACAATATTTTTATCTTTTTTTCCTTCCTGTGGATTTTAAAAAAATTTAACTAACCCAATTTATGTCTTGGTCATAGGCCCCTCTTTCTTCTTTTCTCAGTTCCACTCTCCCTCCCTAATCCCATCTCCTCTATTCTGAGGAATATTCTGAGCCCCCTACCCAGATATCACAGCTCATCTCTTCACATGAGGACTGAGTTTGTCTTCCTCCCTTGTGGCCTGGTAGGGAAGTCCTATCATGGGGAAGTGATCAAAAAGCATGCAACTTATCTATGTCAGATATATCCCCCCTCCCATAACTGGTGGGCCAACATGAAGCCTAAGATGCCCATTGGACTTATCTTCTTGGGGTCTGTCCATTGCAGTATGTCTATTTCATACTCTATGACTAAAATCAGCTTATAAGTGAATATAATTATAATGCATGTGTCTTTTTGGGTCTGTGTTACCTCACTCAGGATGATCTTTTCTAATTCCATCCATTTGCCTGAAATTTTCAAGATTTCCTGTTTTTGATGGCTGAGTAGTATTCCATTGTAAATGTACCAGTTTCTTTACCTATTCGACGTCTAGGTTGTTTCAATTTTCTGGATGTTACAAATAAAGCTGCTATGAACATAATTGAGCAAATGTCCTTTTTGTATGATAGAACATCTTTCGGGTGTGTGCCTAGGAGTGGTATAGCTGAGTATTGAGGTAAGGCTATTCCCAGTGTTCTCATGAAATCACCAGATTGATTTCCAAAGTGGTTGTACAAGGTTACATTCCCACCAGCAGTGGAGGGAGATTCCCCTTTCTCCATTTTCTCTCCAGTATGGGCTGTCACTTGAGATTTTTTTTGTCTTAGGATTCTGATGGCTGTAATATGGAATCTCAGGGTCATTTTGATTTGTATTTCTCTGATGATTAAGGACATTGAGCATTTCTTCAAGTGTTTTTCTGCCACTCAGCTTTCCTCTGTTGAGAATTCTCTGTTTGGCTCTGCATCCCATTTTTTTAATTGGATTGTTTGGTTTGTTGGTTTTTAAATTTTTGAGTTCTTTAAATGTTCTGGATATTAGCCCTTTGTCAGATGAGTGAAGATAATTTCCCAATCTGTAGACTGCTGATGATGATTACCTATATCTTTACCAATTTTACAGCACTAAGTTTAAATCCATTTTTTTTTTTTTGGTCTCATATTGCTTTTTTTCTATAATGTCAATATGCCAGTTTCTTAGTCATAATATAATGGCAACTATAGGCAAATGTGTCTTGCTTTCCATAGTTATTGTTTAAAGGCATTATACAAAATTCACAGATCTGAACCCAGCCCCCTAATCAACAACACTAAGAGGTCAGCCCCTATCCAGTGGTTAGGTTGGGGAACCTCAGCCCACATGAGAATTAAGAGCACTATCACAGGAATTTTAATCTCAAGAATAATTTTTACAAGGGCATGTGTGGCTCTTTCAACTTTCCTGCCCTTTCAGGGACTCCTATTTATCTTTTCTCTCCTTTTTTTCCTTCAAGTTTTATGGATGAGCCAACACATAGGTGCTTGCCAGCTGCTAACTCTTGAAGCTTGGAATCTCAAACATTCAGAAATATAAGAAATAATTATTTGTTGTTTAGAAATCACCCAATCTGTTGTATTAACTCATAGTCAAATAAAACACACACACACACACACACACACACACACACACACACCTCTTTTATCTCTTCCTCACTCCATTCTTCTTTACTACTTTCCATTCTTCGAAAGGCTAATTTTTATCTCAAAGGGTAAAAACGGCTTGATTCTAGCTTTTTTTTTTAAATCATAAACTTAATAGGGTCTTTAGGAAACAAAAACACTTCAAGTTGAATATTATTTGGAAACACTGGGCTAAATCTTTATAAACAAATAAAATTACATAAACAAATACATAAAAAAACAAATAAAAGCAATAGCTTTTCTCAAGATTTCTTGACTTTTCATTTGCTGTGCAGCTTAGTTGAACACTTTGTAATAATTTTGGTGGTCAAAGAGCAGGCCAATCAGATTATGTCAGAGGCAGTCCCTCTTCTCATTACTATGTAACTCACTTGGACACTAAACTGCCATGGGCTACATCTATGCAGGGGTTCTAGGTTATCTCCATGCCTGGTACTTGGTTGAAGTATGAGTCTCTGGGAAGACCCCTGGGTTCAAATTTTCTGGTTCTGTTGCTCTCCTTCTGGGGTTCCTGTCCTCTCCAGATCTTACTATTTCCCACTTCTTACATAAGATTCCATGCACTCTGCCCAACAGTTGGCCATAAGTCTCAGCGTCTGCTTTGATAGTCTGCAGGGCAGAGCCTTTCAGAGGCCCTCTGTGGCAGGTTTCTAGGTTGAGCAGCCTTACCAGGCCATAGAAGATGACAATGCAGCCACTCCCGATGTAATCTGATAGACTAAGATCAGAAGGAAGGCAAGGAGGATCTCCCTAATCAGTGGACTTGGGGAGGGGCATGCGTGAAAAGGGGAGGGAGGGTAAGACTGGGAGGGGAAGAGGGAGGGGCTTATGGAGGGATACAAAGTGAATAAAGTGTAATTAATATTAAATTAATATTAATATGAATTAAAAAATATTCATCCAACTGAATGAAAATGTTCTAATTTGTTATCAACCATGCGCTGAAAAAGAGTCCATACACATATCGTATGCAAAACCAAAAATAGTTTATTCTGCAGAAACAGCCAGCATGCAAGGGTCTATGATTCAGGCAAAATGGTCACCCAGAGGGAAAATCAAAGGCTTCTTGTAAAGCCAGTTACAGGATTTCCAGCTATGCTCATCCAACCTTTGTTAGGATTGCATGGGTTCATAGTAAGGGATACATTACTGATGCATTTCTGATTGGTTCTGAACCTGAGGACTTTTATAGTTGGTTACTTCATATTGATTTAGCCCCAAGTCAAATGTCAGGGCAGACACTGACTAGCTGTCCAATTCTTGTGGTCTTTCCAGGAACTCAAGCAGGAAGAAAAAAAAAAAAAAAAGGGAAAGGGTGGCAAAAATTTTAACCTGGCTTTGGGGCCCAGTCTCAAAATGGAGTTAGTCAGGTCCTCTCATTGATATTGATTATCAAATTGACAGTCTCTAGAATAGCCCAGGAAATTACTTTCGATCATGTCTGACCTGGAGTTTCTACATTGAATTGACATGAAGACCGACTGTAACTGTGGGCAGGATAATTCTAAAAGCTGGTTCCCTGACTGAACCAAGTAGAGAAACCAAGTAGAGTTATTTAACTCACTTTTTTCTTCTCTCTGACTACAAATATAACTTGATCAATTTCTTACTCTTCCATGTTGTAATGGATTGTTTCACCTAAATTTATGATAAAATAAGAAATTCTTCCCTTAAGCTGATTTAGTCCATAATTTTTACCACAGAAATAAGAAAAGTAACTAATAAACCAACTTTTTTATATTAGCCTAAAGGGGGGAAGCTAAAACAGATTTGGTAGAAACAAGCTTGTAAACATTATTGTAAGTTGTGCTTGAATTTAAATATTCCTTGAAAACCTCATATATCAGATGACTTGTTAAATGGTAGGGTTTGGGTAGTGGTTGGATCATGAGAGCTGTGACATAATGATGATGACATTTGGGGTACAGGGTACAGCTGGAGGAAGTAGGTAAATGTTTACTTATGCTAGAAGATATGCATTGAATTTGGCTCTGCTTGACTCACTCTTTCCTGGCTGCCATGAGGACAACAGCTTTATACTATAAAACACCTGTGTCATATGCTTCTGCCTTGCTACAGGTCTAAGAATACCAGCCACCATTCCGGTATTTGGATATGGACTGGAACTTTTGACTTTATGAGCCAAAATGAAAATTGATTCCCCAATTCTTATACATTGGACATTTTGTTACATCATCAAAAGCTCATAATATAATAGCTCATAAGATAGTTTTTTAAGGGTTTCATTCCACAAAGGGACATTCACAAGAGTAGCACATGGTCCTAGAGTTTAACAATGTGTACTGACAGTTAAAATGAAATTGTTCCTTTTTTACATAAAAATTATAAGGCTAGGTATGTAACACATGAATAGCAGTACCTACAATGTAAAAACAGAGTAATATCAACCTTTCGTGCAACAGACAGCAAACACTTAATCATGAAATAGAATAAGCTTACCTGACTGCTCTAATAGGTGGTTAGAAAAAAAATGAAGAAATAAAATAAAATTTAAAAAAATCAGATCCAGTTGAGTGATTTCTCATTGAACCAGTTTGTTTTTAATGCCCAACTTACTTTGAAAATCACTCTCTCTTGAGGAAGTTAGTAAGCAGCTGGAGAATGCCACTTAATTATTCCATTAGCGATTGTGTTCTTAGTTTCTATGTGAGCCAAGAGATGTAACAATAGAGTTTATTTCCATGTGCAAACACTTTCTGTCCCCAATATATGATGAACTTAAGATGTTGCCCACTTGTCTATTATTTATACTGTTTTTATTGCTATATTGCTGTTTATAATTTGGCTGTTTGACACATTTTGTTGACTTGACTCTTAGGCACTAAGGTACAATAACTTCTCCCAACAATATAGAATAAAATAAGTTGAAGGAATTCAGGTGGTTTTTTAATGTACCTAATTTAATGATGTGACTATTTAATTTCCAGCGAGAACACAATAGTTCTCACTTATTCTGTTTTTCAAATGAGCCACTGGTTGCTACTTCCTAATGCCTTCTCATTTGCTTCAGTTTTTTTCCACAGATGCAACCAATGGGTTTTACTACAAATCATTATTAAAGCTTTATGTTCCTTAGATTTTGTCCAGCCTTGTATTAGATAAATTTGATTTTTTTTTTGCAATTTAAGTTACAGATAATGGAAATATATTGAAGACCATAAAAATACAATGATGAGGCAGGGCAAGATGGCTGCGCCTGGAGGACTCTCATTCTGAGCAGCAGCACAGCAGGATCGGCACAGTGACCATCAATCAGAACTCGCTGCCATAAAACACAGGTGATTGTATTTCCCAGGTGAGAGGATACCCCACAGTGGGGGATTCAATCAACTTTAACTCACCCGACTAAACCGCTGAAGAGATCCCAGTTCTGCCAGGTGCTTGGTCGCCAGCCCAGAGCCACACACCAGCATGATCTGGTCACTGTCCCAGACTGAACTGTGGGCCCACAACATCACAGACTGGAATTTGCAGTTGAGAGAGAACCCCACGAAGCAGGAAATGATTGGGACCAACCTTAGGTCACCCAGACATCCCCTGGAAAAGACTTGGGTTCCATGGGCACCCCAAGAGCCAACCGGGAGCCAGAGCCGGGGACCCAGGCTCCTGCACAGAGACATGCCTGCGTGCCTAATTCACCACCTCAGATAGAACTGTGGGCCCCAGGGCACCAGAGACTGAGTTTCACTGTTGGGTGCAAACAGAGCACTCAGCTGATACCACCACCCCGAAAAGGTCTTGGGGAAATTGCCCAGTTTAGGTAGATGCCCAGGCTCCCAAAGGCCAGAAAGGCGGAGCCACGGGCGGGCGTCTGTGCCTGTGGGTTCTACTCGCCACCCCAGACAGAACGGCAGTCCCCAAAGCAAAGACTGGGTGTTCCTGTCAGGAGGAAACCCAACGCGGGGGGGGGGGATCACCAGGTCTAACGATCGGACACCCAGGAAAGAAAAGACTTTCTGGATTCAAGCAGACTCTAGGCTCTAGCCTTCTACTGCAGGCAGGAGCACTGTGCTCATCCACCATTATTGAGTACCTGTAGGGCACTGGGGCACACAGCTGCATCCTCAGACCTATAAAAGCCAGAGAGCCATTACAACAGCCCTCAGATACTGTGCCAAGGATCAACCAGTTATCCCTAGTTAGACTGACAAAACTGTGGGAATCCCTGGTCCTTCAAGAGGGCTGCACCCACAGAGTCTGGACCAGAGCAGTGCCTGAAGCCTCCATCCCAGACAGTGACACACAGCTTCCGGTCCAGATTGAGGCACCCAGCCTTCAGACCAGAGTGAAGCCCTCAGTTACCAGCCTCCCGACCAGAGTGGCACCTCTAGGTGCCAACTCAACCTAGGTGCACATTCTCCAGGCCCAGAGCAGAGCACTCAGCCTCTGGCCCAGAGACTTGCTGGACACTCCTCTCACTTTCCTGGACAGAACTGTGTGCCCCAGGATAACAGACTGAGTTTCCCTGTTGGGAGAAAACAATACAGCTAGGGAATCAGCAGGTTCTTCAAGAGGACTGTACCTGGAAAACTGTAACAACAGCAGCAGCTCACTGAATTTATAACAAGAAACCCAGCAGTGGGGCAGCTGTCTTGAGAACTTCTATGGGTAAGAGGAGAGCCCCTCCCCCCCCCATCTAACAAAGACCACAGCTACTACTCAAGTCTATACACCTGAAGTGAGCAGTGGAAATTCCTGAGAAACACTGGCCATACATTGACCATACCCAAAAAGCAGAGGAGGACTCCTTCAGGAAAAATCATCTTCCGGCCAAGGGGATTCTCCCTACCTCAGGAGTCCAGGAAGCAAAGAAACTAACAGCCAACACCTAAAATAGCCCAATGGGTAGAGGTCAGCCTCTACATTACAGAAGACACTAGAAGGGAAAATACAACCAAAGAAAATTAGCTTCTGTCAAGAAAACACAGGAAATACTACAGTACTTACTACAGTAAAACAAAAAGCAACCAAGCACACAACATTATGACCACAGCCAACATCAAAATCAAAGGATCTAACAGCCATTGGTCATTAATCTCTCTCAACATCAATGGATTCAACTCTCCAATAAAAAGACAAAGATTAACAAAATGGATACATAAACAAAACCCAGCAATCTGTTGCATACAAGAAAAACACCTAAGGCACAAAGATAGACATTACCTGAGGGTAAAAGGTTGGAAGACAACTTTCCAAGAAAATGGACCCAAGAAACAAGCAGGAGTAGCCATTCTAATATCTGATAAAATAGAATTTCAACCAAAATTAATCAAAAGAGATGGGGAAGGACACTTCATACATATCAAGGGAAAATTCCACCAGGAAAACATCACAATCCTGAACATCTATGCCCCAAATACAAGAGCACCCACATGTAAAAGAAACATTGATAATATTTAAATCACATATAGATGCCCACACATTAATAGTGGGAGACTTTAACACCCCACTCTCAACAAAGGACAGGTCAACAAAACAGAAATTAAACAAAGAAACAGTAACTCTGAAAGAGATCATAAAAAAAAATGGACCTCACAGATATTTACAGAACTTTACACCCAAACACAAAAGAATTTACCTTCTTCTCAGCACCTCATGGAAACTTCTCCAAAATAGATCATATAGTTGGTCACAAAGCAAGCCTCAACAGATACAAGAAGAATGAAATAATCTCTTGTATCTTGTCTGATAACCATGGAATAAAGCTGGACCTCAACAACAACAGAAATAGCAAAAAGTCTACACACACTTGGAAACTGAACAACTTGCTATTAAATGACAGCTGTGTAAGGGAAAAAATAAAGAAAAAAAAAAAATAAAGTCTTCCTAGAACTCAATGAAAATGAAGACACAACATACCCAAACTTGTGGGACACAATGAAAGCAGTGCTAAGAGGAAAGTTCATAGCACTAAGTGCCTTCAAGAAGAAATTTGAGACAGCTCATTCAAGCAACTTAATAGCCCACTTAAACCCCTAGATAAAGAAGAAGCAAACACACCAAATAGGAGTAGACAGCTGGAAATAATCAAATTCAGGGCTGAAATCAATCCATTAGAAACAAATAAAACAATTCAAAGAATCAATGAAACTAAGAGCTGGTTCTTTGAGAAAATCAACAAGATCGACAAACCCTTAGCCAAGCTAACTAAAAGGCAGAGAGACACCACCCAAATCAACAAAATCAGAAATGAAAAGGGGGACATAACTACAGACAGTAAGGAAATCGAAACAGTCATTAGGACTTACTTCAAAAGTCTATATGCCACAAAATTTGAAAATCTATATGAAATGGACAATTTTCTTGATTGATTTGACTGACCAAAGGTGAATCAGGACAGTAGCACTCCTGTATACAAAAGAAAAATAGGCTGAGAAAGAAATTAGAGAAATAACACCCTTCAAAATAGCCACAAATGACATAACATACCTTGGAGTAACTCTAACCAAGCAAGTCAAAGACTTGTATGAAAAAAATTTCAAGTCTCTGAAGAAAGAATTAGAAGAAGATATGAGAAGATGGAAAGATTTCCCATGCTCATGGCTTAGCAGGATTAACATAGTAAAAATGGCCATCTTACCAAAAGCAATCTACAGATTTAATGCAATTCCCATCAAATTGCCAACACAATTCTTTATAGACCTGGAAAGAAAAATTCTCAACTTCGTATGGAATAACAAGAAACCCAGAATTGCTAAAGCAGTCCTCTACAATAAAAGATCTTTTGGAGGTATCTCCATCCCTGATCTCGAGGTGTACTATAGAGCAACAGTTATAAACATTGCATAGTACTGGCATAGAAACAGAATGGTGGATGAATGGAACTGAACAGAAGACCCAGAAATAAACCCACACACTTATGGAAAACTGATTTTTGACAAAGATGTCAAAACCATACAATGGAAAAAAGATAACATCTTCAACAAATAGTGCTGGTCCAACTGGATGTCTACATGTAGAAAAATGAAAATAGATCCATACTTATCACCCTGCACAAAACTGAAGTCCAAGTGGATCAAAGACCTCAACATAGAACCAGACACATTAAATTGGCTAGAAAAAAAAGTGGGGAATACTCTAGAACTCATTGGTACAGGAGACAACTTTCTGAACAGAACACCAACAGCACAGACTCTAAGAGCAACAATCAATAAATGGGACCTCATGAAACTGAAAAGCTTCTGTAAAGCAAAGGATACTGTCATCAAAACAAAACAACTGCCTACAGATTGGGAAAGAATCTTCACCAACCCTTTATCTGACAGAGGACTAATATCCAGTATACATAAAGAACTAAAGAAGCTGAAAAGCAAGAAACCAAGTAATCCACTTGAAAAATGGGGAGCAGAGATAAACAGAGAGCTCTCTGTAGAGGAATATAGAATGTCAGAAAAGCATTTAAAGACATGCTCAACCTCATTAGCCATTAGGGAAATGCAAATCAAAACAACTCTGAGATTTCACCTTACACCCATCAGAATGGCCAAGATCAAAAACTCAAGTGACAACATATGCTGGAGAGGTTGTGGAGAAAGGGGAACCCTTCTCCACTGCTGGTGGGAATGTAAACTTGTACAACCACTCTGGAAATCAATCTGGCACTTTATCAGACAACTAGGAATAGCACTTCCTCCAGATCCAGTCATACCACTCCTAGGTATATATCCAAAAGAGGCTCAAGTACACAAAAAAGATCATTTGTTCAACCATGTTTATAGCTGTTTTATATGTATTAGCCAGAAGCTAGAAACAGCCCAGATGCCCCTCAATTGAAGAATGGATGCAGAAACTGTGGTACTTCAATACAATGGAGTATTACTCAGCAATGAAAAATAAGGAAATCATGAAATTTGCAGGTAAATAGTGGGACCTGGAAAGGATCATCCTCAGTGGGTTGTCCCAGAAGCAAAAAGACACACACGGTATATACTCACTCATATAAACATACAACATAGAATAAACTCACTAAAATCTGTACATCTAAACAAACTAAGCAAAAGAGAGGACCCTAACTAAAATGTTCAATCCCCATCCTGAAAGACAAAGAGGAAGGACATCAGAAGAAGGAGAAGAAAACAGGAAACAACCTAGAAACCTGCTACAAAGGGCTTCTGAAAGCCTCTGCTGTGCAGATTGTCAAATCAGATGCTGAGCCTGATGGGCAACTGTCGGGCAGAGTGAATGGAATTTTATGTAAGAAGTGGGAAATAGTAAGAGCTGGAGAGGACAGGAACTCCACAAGGAGAGCAACAGAACAAGACAATGTGAACACAGGGAACTTCCCAGAGACTCATACTCCAAACAAGGAGTAATCATGGAGATAACCTAGAACCCTGACAATGCAGCCACTTCTGATGAGAAATGATAGACTAAGATCAGAAAGAAGGAGAGGAGGACCTCCCCTATCAGTGGACTTGGGGAGGGGCATGCATGTAGAAAGGGGAGGAGGAGAGGGGGACCGGGAATGGAGGAGGGAGTGGCTTATGGGGGGATGCAAAATGAATAAAGTGTAATTAATAAAAGTTAAATAAAAAATTAAAACAACAACAGCAACAAAAATACAATGACTGTCTCCATGAAATATAGCAATAAATAATAGAACTATCTTGAAGACCATAAAAATACAATGAGTGTCCCTATGACCTTGGACCTCTGTGCAATAGTTGGCAGAACATAGTAAATTATCACCCAGTTACAGAAGATAACTCCAAGTTTGTTTTTTTTTACATCAAAACACAAATATTGATTTAATAAATATTTATGTTCTAGAATGTATACATTTTCTACTTGCCCCTAAATTCTATTCATTGAAATCCCAACTCTTAATATAATAGGATAAGAAGGGCAGGGCTTGAGATGTAATATGTGTATTCTACTAGTGAATCCATTACAAAAGGGCCACCAAAAAGTTTTCTATATCTCCTGACCATGTGTTAGAGATAAAGGTCCAACAATGGTAAACAAATATAGCAAACTTGTAATTAACTTCCATGTGCCTTTACCACTTCCTTCCTCAGTTAAGCTGTAGGCTTAAGGTGATTATTTCTCCTCCATTTTTTAAAAATATTTTTATAAATGCCTTGTATGTTAAGGTATCTGTGAGAGCTAAAAGAATTGCCCAGAAGAGTGAAGGCTTGGTAGAGCCCTGTTTTTTTGTCACAGCTTATAGACCTGTCATAGATTCTGTATTTTAGAAGCTTCCCAGTCTGTAATACTTTTTCATAGCAGTGAAATTTAACACTTTTCTGAGTCCATGAGTTCTGTGCAGTTATCAAAGTGCCGATCTGAAGGTGGGCAAGTTGCAGACTCATCCTAGTCAGGTAGGTGCATTTCCTTTGACTTTTCCAGCAACAGCAGTAAGGGGCTTAAAAGATTTGAGCAGCGTTATTCTGTCTCATTTTCTTAATGCTACCCTGTGGGTTTGTCAGTTTTTTTTCTTCTATTTCTTCTGTTTACATTGAACTAAAACAAATATATGTTGTTTTCTAGGAATATTATAAAAGCCACAAAGCAAACTCTTCCAGGAACAGATGAAATATCCTTCTGGATAGCTTGTTTTCAGGTTCTAGCAGGGAGCAGAGCTTCTTCTATACCCTTGACTAAGAACATTCTTTACCTTTGACCTACCATGCAGATTCAGAAGAGTCTAATATGGAGCCTTAAAGGAGGAAGGGGTAACCCAGCTCGCCAGCCAGAAAGCAATATTTAAGTGCAATTGTACGTGAAACTATGCAACTAGATAGTTAAATAGAATATATTCCTAGGAAGGAGGAAAGGAAAGAAATCAAACTAAGATGTCTTCTCTCATTTATTCAAGTGGAATGCCCACATATGTGTTCTTATGGTTCTTTTCTGACTCCTAAAATTTATTTTCCTGTAGCAGTTGTCCTGGCCTATGAGTTTATTCAGGAAGCAGGATCCTCTGCTACAGAAGCAAAGAAAGTAGTTAACTAAGTATAAAACTGTATAGGAATACAGAATGGGAGAGAAACACTTAAAAAATGCTCAGAGTCTTTAGCCATTAGAGAAATGCAAATCAAAACAACCCTGAGATTTCACCTGACACACATCAAAATGGCTAAGATCAAAAACTCAAGTGACAACACATGCTGGAGAGGTTGTGGAGAAAGAGGACCCCTCCTCCATTGCTGGTCGGAATGCAAACTTGTACAACCACTTTGGAAATCAATCTGGCATTTTCTCAGACAATCAGGAATAGTGCTTCCTCAAGATCCAGCTATACCACTCCTGGGCATATATCCAAAATTTGCTCAAGTACACAACAAGGGCATTTGTTCAACCATGTTTATAGCAGCTTTATTTGTAATAGCCAGAACCTGGAAACAACCCAGATCTCCCTCAGTTGAGGAATGGATACAGAAATTGTGGTACTTTTACACAATCGAATACTACTCAGCAATTAAAAACAAGGAAATCATGAAACTTGCAGACAAATAGTGGGAACTAGAAACGATCATCTTCAGTGACGTATTCCAAAAGCAGAAAGACACACATGGTGTATATACTCACTTATATAGACCTATAAGATATGATAAACTTACTGAAATCTATACACCTAAAGAAGATTAACAAGAAAGAGTACACAGGGTAAGATGATCAATCCTCACTTAGAAAGACAAATGGGATGCATATTGGATGTAGGAAAAAACAAGTAACAGGAAAGGAGCCTACTACAGGACAGGGCCTCTGAAAGACTCTACCTAGCAGTGTATAAAAGCAGGTACTAAGACTCATATCCAAACCTTCAGCAGAGTTCAGGGAATCATAAGAAAGAAGGGGGAGTTATGATCTGGAGAGAACAGGAGCTCCACAAGGACCAAATATATCTGGGCACAAGGGTCTTTTATGAGACTGTTTCTCCAACCAAGGACCATGTATTCATATAACCTAGAAACTCTGCTTGGATGTAGCCCGTGATAGCTCAGTATCCAAGTGGGTACCCTATTAAGGGGAACAGGAACTATTTCTGATATGAACTTAAGAGCGGGCTCTTTGACACCCCCCCTCCACCCCGAGGCAGGAGCAGCGCTGATAGGCCACAGAGGAGGACTTTAAAGCCAGTCCTGAAGATACCTGATAAAGCAGGGACAGATGAAAGGGGAGGAGGTCCTCCCCAATCAGTGGACTTGGAAAGGGGCAGGGAGGAGATGAGGGAGGGAGCATGGGAGTGGTAGGGAATGCGGGAGTGGGATACAGCAGCGACACACAGTTATTAAACTGTAACTAATATTAAAAAATAAAAAAATGTATTAATAAAACAAATAAAGCTGCTACCAAAAAAAAACTTGTTTTTACTTAATTTTTTCTTCCACCTGATATTGGGATTTCTTAAAAACTTTGGCAAAAAATTAAAAGCAGCATCTATGGTTCTGATAGCTCTGATGGCTACCCCATCTCCTTTGAGGAACCAGACAGCACTTATAAAAATGAAGACAGGGGTTGGGGATTTAACTCAGTGGTAGAGCGCTTGCCTAGCAAGCGCAAGGCCCTGGGTTCGGTCCTCAGCTCTGGAAAAAAAAAATAAAATAAAATAAAAATGAAGATAAAATAACACTTATAAAATTATATTATAACACTTATAAAAATGCTAGATAGTGGAACTGTAGCTATTTCATATATGAGAGACTTTCTCTTCTGTTGTCCTCACAAGGAAGTAGTAAACTTCCATTCAGTTTTTTCTCTGTCCCAGTTGTGAAGGAGGCTTGATCCAAGGGACATGAACCTTAAACTACAAAATATTAGTTGCTCCACTAGACCTGCCTGGCAAAGAACTTGGCTTCTAACACTGTTATTACATCTAGCCATGACATAGGGATTTACCTGACTTACTATCTGATCTTCCATTCTATTCCTCACTTGTTAGCATACATGAGAGGAACGTTAGCAAACATTACTCCATATGGTGACCATTTACTCTAGGTCTCAAATAATGTTTTAGAAAAAAATCTAGAATATATATAAATATAAGACTTTGCTGTGAATTAATTCTACTCATATGTCACTTTCTACTCTCTTTTCCTTACTATGAAAGACTGAAATTGTGCAGAAGAAAGATATGAAATTAGTGTAAAATCACCACAGTTCAGGCAGCTGTAAACACATCATAGAGAATTATTAGGGTTTGAATGTGAAATGCAGCAGATAGACAACAGCTGACCAAAGAAAGGTTTAAATCTAAATTCATTTTAGTGAAAGAGTAAGTTTATAGAGTTTACATATAGGACCTTTCGTGACTCAAAGGAAGGTATATTCCTAGGCAACTTCAAGTAGTCAATTACTAATCTTTCCTAGGATGCTTAATTGTTTACATACTATCCAGAGTATGTTTACATACTCCAGAGAATAGAGACCTCATAAAATTCATGACTTTTTCCATATCATGACCCAATGGTAATTGGCTTGATCTCATGAGAATCTCTAACATGTCATCATAAGTGCTCTACATTAAAACAAAACAAACAACAACAAAATGAATTGTCAGGTTTTTGGAGAAAAAAGACATATTAAACATATTATAAAATGTGTGAATTTTCATGCCTTTTTATGTTGTTATAATCACTGTAATTTCATATCAAAATATTCTGATATATGAATATCTTCATTTTTACCTTTTTGAAATATCAAATGGATAAGATGATTTGTTTATGTATGGTGCAGACTTTACTTTCATTAAATTACAGAATCACAGGAAGATTTACCATACAATATAATCAATGCTGAACAAAGTCAGAACTCTGAAACTTCTCCTTGCTCTTCTGCAGAATTATACTTATAAAATGCACATGCAGTAAAATTTTATATGATTAAATTTAATGCATTGAATATATTTTATTTGCATTTACCTATGTATTTCAAATGTTATATTAGATATTATATTTCATTAGATTTTTTGTGATCTAAATCAATATTCTCTTGATGAAGTAATAAGAGAGATTTAGAAGGTCTTTACTGACCTTTAAGTGCTACACAAGTCTTAAAACAACTACCTGAAGTTTCCATATAATTAATTACTCTAAGTTTGTTCAAAAGGTCTACCAAAAACTTTATTGTAAATAATCTAAAATTGTTTAGTCCCTAGCAAGTTATTGACTTGGAACTTACTAACTTCTCAAAATAGTGTGGAGTTATTCAGAATTTATAGAGAACAGAAAAAAAAAATTTGAAGAGTACTAACTTAAGAAACATAACACTGAATGATGAGCTGTATTTAATTCTGCAATTTCTTCCTCAGAACTATAGAATGTTTTCTTAATGAATTTCTGATTGTCACTAGAATAGAAGCAAAATAAAATGAAGTTAAAAGAAATTAAGTTAAATTGAAATAAAGAATAGCAGTTTCAATCAGAATGGTAAGACACTCCACCCTGTATCCCTGCATTAGAACAGGGAATGCAAACTAGTGACAAAAACTAGAGCACAAGAACCCCAAACATCACACTGTAAAGTCATTTATGGTGATGACAAACAGCACAGTACAATTCAGTGTGCCTCAGGGCTTTGCTGTATGAAAGCAGAAGGCAGGAATTTAAATCATGGCTGAATCATAGATGGCAGCCAATAGTTATATTCTGTCTACCCACAGAACAGTTTGTAACAAAGGTCATGAAGTGGGAAAATGGTGGAACACTTTTCCTTTAGGTGACCTTAAGTGATAGAAGGAAAAAAGAAACAGTCATTTCAAATGCTTTGCTCACAGCAGATTTGAGTCTTGTTTCTGAAACCGTGAACTTTGTTTCTTTTTTTCTTTCATGGCTCTTCCCTGAGCTTCTTACAGAAACCTAGATAGGCAGGGAAGGAATATAAGGAAACCAGAACCTCAGCAATCCATCCTCAGCCTAAACTATGTGAGCATGGAAAGTGACATATGACCTCTGCCCCTGTCCTGCCACCAGTGCCCTTCTTCTTTCAGCATTTCTGAAGCAGGAATTCTTGTGTTCCTTACTTTACATTAAAATTTGTATTTTCTGAATTTTGTCTATTGTTCATTCACTGAAGAATATATATCAGAGCTTGACTGTTGTGAAGGATTCATTCTCTATCACACTGTAGAAACTAGCAAACTTACTCAAGAAGGGAGCAGAATTGCCTATTGCATATTCCATCACATTAAGCAAGGCAATGAAAATTCAACTAGTACAGTTTATCCAGTGAAAAGAGGGTAGTGGTCATATTTATGCATTCCAAAATTACCCTAGTAATTATCAGTTCCTTCCAGTGTTTACACTACAAAATTGTCTTTCATTGCCTCATGTGCATAAAAGCCTCATTCTTGAGGAAAGCCTCATTCTTGGCTTTGCAAATACTGTTTAAAATCTTTTTAAATATTTGAGGAAAACACGAACCTTAAAGTTTCCTCATTCTTATACATTTACTTTGTATTTAATTGAGACATATAATGAAAAAAACATGTTTTTATTTTAAAATCCATAATAAATACATATAAAACTAAAGTTAACGAATTTTACCTTAAGATATTTAAAAAGATAGAACATAGAATTTTTATTTCTTTATGCCTGTTTAGTGCTATTTCTTAAATTGCCTGAAAATTCTGGGTGCTGAGAGTGGTCTGGCTAATTCTGTGGTTTAGAGCAGCATTGAAATATGCCCTCAGCTAAGAAAGTCACAGGTTCTTGCTTCTCCTGCTACTTGTGCAATAGGGAGTTTGTAATGGAAATGACAACACATCATTAAGTATAGCACTAGCTTGCAGGCATTGATGTAAATAGCATTACAGATTAAAGACCTCTATAAGAATTCAGGCAAGTAGGATTAGCAAACTATTAGAGCTGGAGATTGAATTTTGATAGGCCCAACAAAGCAGAATGTCTGCTTTAGTCTCAGTTTTGTTTATTTCACAGAAAGGCAATGATTCTTGTTAGCTTTCAGAGTGTGTCATATGTGAGTCCAATAGCCACACAGTTCAGCCAAGAGTTGTGGAAGGAAACCTGAGCTTATGAGTGAATCAAGGAATGAAGGAAGAGGCTCTTTGCCTATGTATTAGAGTTGTGGCACACCTCATTTACAGAAAGTGAAATTTCTGAGCCATTAAGTGCTGTGAGTAACGTGGATACTTTTTCTTCATTTTATGATCTTGGAAGATTTCATTACCAATCCCCCAAAATGTGGTATCTCCTATAGTAGTAATTCTTAAAAGCCCAACACTAGTATTTGGTTCAATATTTACCAAGAGTGCACACTGGATGCATACACTCAGTTATAAGCAGTCTTCTGACATTGACACCCTTCTTATGTAAAATCTAACATGATTTCATTCAGAAGCTTTGCATTGATGAGGCTATTTTTTCCTGGGGTCAACATTTCCTGAATGAGAGAAAGTACTCCTATAATTTGAATTTTAAATGTCCCCCAAAGGTCCCTTTGGCCCAGGTACCATCACAGAGCTGTTAGGATGTGGAAGGACTTGTAACAAATAAGAAGCAATGGGGAGTCTTTAAGGAACATGACCTTATAGGGCATAGAGGGTGTATATCCCTTTGTTTTTCTATCTTTATCCTCAGGTCACAAGATGACTGGTTTTGTTCTATCACATGTCTCTTCTGCCAGGCCCTACATCTTCAGTCACTATGGTCTAGAAGGTCCCAGATTTTAGAATGAGAAATAACTTTCTGGTGTAAATGAACTACCTAGTCAATGTATTTTGTTGGACAACAAAGCCATTATATTATGTAAGTGTATTTAGTGGTCTGTATATGAAAGTTTACACTTATAAATGTGTGTATATCACCTAAAAAAGATAATCAAGAGAGTGGACATGGGGTAAGATGATCAATCCTCATTTAGAAAGACAGATGGGATGTGCATTGAATGTATGACAGGAGTTTACTGAGCGCATCTGAAAGACTAACTAGCAGTGTTTTCAAAGCAAAGACTCATGACCAAACCTTTGGCAGAGTACAGGGAATCATAGGAAAGAAGGGGAGTTAGTCTGATGGGGATATGATAGGAGCTCCACAAGGACCAACTATATCTGGGTACAGGGTCTTTTCTGAGACTGACATTCAACCAAGGACCATGTATGGATATAACCTAGAACCTCCGCTCAGATGTAGCCTGTGGTAGCTCAGTAACCAATTGGTTTCCCAAAGTGAGGGGAACAAGGACTATTGCTAACAGGAACTCAATGACTGGCTCTTTGGCCTCCCCACTCCCCAAGGGAGGAGCAGTCCTGTTAGGCCACAGAGGAGGGCTTTGCAGCCAGTCCTGAAGATGCCTGATAAAACAGGATCAGATGAATAGGGAGGAGGTCCCCCCCATCAGTGGACTTGGAAAGGGGCACGGTGGAGATGAGGGAGGGAGGGAGGGAGGGACTGGGAGGGAATGAGGGATTGGGATACGGTTGGGATACAGAGTTAATAAAATGTAACTGATAAGGAAAAAATTAAAAAAATAAAAATTACAAATAAATAAATAAATAAATAAATAAATAAATAAATGTGTGCATATATGAGTGTTTGTGTCTATCTAAGGAAATATATTTCCTATTTTATCTACCTTACTCAGACAGTGACTTTATTTCTCTTGAGTTATGACTCATATAAGAAAACATTTTAATATTATCAACAAATAAAAATTTTAATGTCTGTGTCCATCTTAACTTTTACATGTATTTACTGCACCACAGGTAGATCACCAAAAAAAATACATGGTTTCATGTGCTTTCTACCTACTACTTAACTACACTATAATATAATTATTGTGTGCATATTACAAATATCTATATAGAGTGCATATCACTTGTGTGAATTTAATATTTATCTTGTTTTGATGCTTAAAGTTTGTATATGATATCTATAAAGGAGAGTTCAGGATATCTTCTCCTTTCGTTCAGCAGGGAGCACAAAACAGAAATGGATGAAGGACTTCTTCTGGAAAGTCTTCTTTGGATCACTCCTCCCTTTGACAAGAATTGAAAGCATTCTGAGAAGAGTGGATTACCCTTGCACACCAACAACATGGGAGCACACAAACTGGCAGGAAAAAAAAATCAAATATAGGCACTCAGTAGAGTACATGGATTTACACCGTTTTTAAAAATTATTTTTCATAAAAACAAAAACAGTAACTAAAAGAAATGTGATGAATAACGGTCTCCCAAACCCTGTAGTAATAGCAAAAATGAGGTCAACCATAAGAAATGTTACAGAAAATGTTGACATTATGACTGAAATGCAAAAACTGATATATAGAGGTCATACTATAGTTGGTAGCAAGACTAGCAACTATTCAATAAAGCTAATCATCAAAATGAGAATGTGTGTGTGTGTGTGTGTGTGTGTGTGTGTGTGTGTGTTGTGTAACTGCTGTGTGAAATTCTTGGGAATGGCATGCATTTTGGTTTCATGAAGGTCAAAATTTTAGGAAATGTTAAACTCTTGTCCTTTGAAACTAGATCTTATTTTGGCTAAATATAGGTGTTATTCCTTGCCAGACAATTATATATGTGTTGAGTCCTAAGAAGGCATGACATATCTGTGATGATGGATTTATTCTGGGTCAATCTGATGGTGCAAGGAGTGAAGGTGCCTGCAGCTAAGCTGAAGATATGAGCTCTAGCCCCAGTACTTATAATGTCAAAGGACATAAATGATTCTCAAAAGTTGTTCTCTGATCAGCACACTTGCACTATGGCATGGGCATATAAAAATTAATAATAAAAATTAGCTATTGTTTACAAAGTGAATAAACAGTAATAAATAATAAGTTAATATTTTTAAAAATTAGCCATTGTTAAGTAAAACGATGTATAATACTTGTATGTGTCAGGCATTGATCTAAATGTTTTGAAAATATTTTTCTTTCTTTATTAATTTCAACAATGACATAAAGACATTATAAACATCTTCATTCATGGATGTAAAGCCAGTGCCACATCCAAAATGGGCAGAATAAAACAAATCCACCATATGTTCAGTAGGTCATCTGTGGGAACATTAGGAAAGACCGTAATGTAAAGCTTTGATGAAATGGTCTGAGAACAGCCAGATTTTGTGTAACATAGGGATTGAAAGTCATTCTTCAATTTTCTATCCCACATTATTTTTATTTAAGAAAGTATATATGCTCTAAAACTCTAATATATTATAGCATAGGGTCACACTGATGAAGGTATAGAATAATTTCTGTGATTTCATTAGTTCCAGAAAGAGTTTGATTTTTTAAACTGTACCATTTTATCACATTTAAATGATTTTAAAACTGAGAATATCTTTTTTATCATGGATATGAATGTAAAAATGTGCACAAGGCATGTTTCTGTTTCATTATTCTGCATTACAGGCTATAGCCATTGATCTTGATTATCCCCTGGAATTTCATGGTCAAACCCTGTTTCTGAAGACATCACATACTTGAGTCATGAAATATGGAAAAAAATCAAGGTTGTACTGGCATGGAACATTTGTCTGTTCTACATTTCTTTCATTATGATGGAATTTAGTAGGGAGGCTATCAGAGGAGAAAATAATCCTACCTGGATTTGAACCTGATAGCTTTAGCGATCAGCTGTTAGTATATACCCACTGATGCAATAATGACAGGAATTCCTGGTGATAACTAACAACTCTCTGGTTGGACTATAGGCCTACTCCACATAATTGAAATCAAGATTTTCTACCATTATAAGGGTGAAGAACCTTTGACTAGTTAGAGCTTAGACCCTTTGGGAGAAACTACTATGATTTGTTTGATAAATGGACATATATTGAATTTAGTCTACAGATATACCCATAGATAGCACATCTTTCAACCCTGACTGAAGAAATTCCTTTTAGCTGTAGAAGACAATTAACACAGAGACCTTTCCATCATCAGCTCATCTACAAGAGCATAACAAGCTGCAGAGCACTTAGCCTTCAATGGAACATCTACAGTACAACCCCTCTTTACATGCTACAGAAAACATGGACTAAGAGGTTTTGGAAAGACTGTAAGATGCCAAGGTGGTAGATGACTAAGGATACTACTTTCAAGAAACACAAAGCAGGTACACACATATGTAGGAGAAAATGCAGGCATGACCTGGCAGTTAGTCTACCTGGCACACAGCACTTCTAAATAACAAACATGTACACCATGCTCCTGAAGTCAGAACACTGAGTTCTAAGTTTGATTAGCTGGCACCTGGCCTTAGGTTGAGCCTGTATTCTCCATGTCTACTTTAATGGACTTCTTCCATATCGAGACCCTAGTGCTATGAATGTTCACAATTCAATCAGAGGTAACGTATTCACCAATGACAGTCCATAGTCAATAGGATATCACTATATAAATTATTTTTCACATGAATAAGCAGAAGCTGTTTCCTGAAACCATAGCTGAATGGTTTATCCCTGGACCCAATAACTCAAAATGAGATAACTTTTTCCTGAAATTAGAAGATTTATGTGATAACCTATGGTATCTAGGAGTGTCATTATTCCCTATTATAGTCCTGGTATGTAGAGAGAATATCTTGTGTATTGTGTGGATGCATTACCTGTAAATTAAAAAAAAATATAGTCTATAGGAAAGGCTAGAATAGAAGGTGGGACATCCAGCAGGCAGAAAGGATTCTGTGATAGAGCCAAGCATGAGAGTGTAACATTGAAAGATGTGAAGGGGATAAATACATGGTACCTGAGCAGAGGTAACCAGCCACATTTGGCAGAACTTAGATTAGAATAAATAGTTTATTAAATTATGAGCTAGTAAGGGAACAAGCCTAGCACTATGGCTTAGAAATTTGCAAATATATTTTGACTCTCATGGGTCATTATTGCAGGAACTTGGGGATGAGGGGAAAAAGAACATTGCAATACTGATAATTCTATCTAACTTATTTTTATCTATGTATGTATGTATGTATGTATATATATACATATATATATATATTCAGATGATTCAACAATAATAAGTTTAAAAATAAGTTTTTCAAAGGTCTTTAGTGTTATCTATACCTCCCTAGACCCTTTATTATGATCTTGAAGGTATGAAAGACCAGTGTGCAATCTTACACAGTTCGTGGAATCTAGTCCTTCTTCTCTATCTCCAAAAGGGGAATAAAAGTAAGGCGAGGAGGAAGGGGTAGAAGGAAGACAGAATAGGAGGAGACAGAGAGAGAATAATAGGAACAGTGAGAAAGCAAGCAAGAGGAAGAGTACATCATTCAGTTTCTTGGAAAAACAATAACCAATAAGAACAGTTACAGCACTTAATGTGCAGTTATATTTGAATTTATCCAAAGTAACTAAATATATACACAAATTCAGAATTTTAGTTTGCTTGTAAGAAAATCAGTTAACTGAAATAATTTTTACAGAATTGTATAAAGTGTTATTATATAAACTCAGTTTTAGTCATTGACTAATCTGTTTTTTAAATATAATGCTTGTGGTGATATGCTATGTCAGGTTTTAATAATATTCAAGAAAGCAAAGGAAATGAAAATATTTCTATCAACAAATTATTTTATTTTCCACCTCAATTATTATAAACACATAATACCACATTGCTGAGAGAATATGGAATTCTCAAAATTACTATATTAAGAGTAAATTCTATGAGGCATAGTATTCTTAGATATACATAAGAAACTCATCTCTCAGTCAAGTTCTGAAGTTTTTCAAGTAGGACTAAGTGATTCCAAATTTTACCTATTACAAAAATAAAGTACCTACTGCAAGGTTTTAAATAAGGTATATTTACCTGTTTAGTAAGCAAGAAAAAACAACACTGTTGATAGCAGAAGAAAATTGATCATTGAAAAAGCATGGTCATTCACTCAGGCTCCCCCAATGCAGTTACACATTATTGGATGTTCAGGTAATAAACTATGCTTTTTTTTTTTAATATGATGGTGTGCTGCTACAGAAACAAGCTATCGTTATAACAAAAATATCATGTTGTTTTGGTAAATTCTCTCAGATTCTCAAATTACACTGGCATTAGTTTTGTGTTTTTTGTGACTGTGGGTAAACCATTCCTACAAAAGAAAAATCACAAAAATCAACTTAGGAGATGAGGGTGGGAGGGTAGGTTTGAGAGGGAATGAGGGATGGGGCTACAGCTGAGATGCAAATCAAATAAAATGTAATTAACGTAAAAAATGCACAAAATATGAAACTTAAATTCCCCTTGAGGGGAGAGGGCAGCCTTACCATGCAACAGAGGAAGACAATGCAGACAGTCTTGATGAATCCTGATATGCAAGGATCAGATGGAAGGGGAGGAGGACCTCCCCTATCAGTGGTCTAGGGGAGGAGCATGGGAGGAGAAGAGGGAGGGGCCTACAGCTGGGATATAAAGTGAACAAATTGTAATAAATAAAAAAAAATTTAAAAAGAAAAAATCAACTTCTCATTTTCCTGTTTGAGAAAATTCTTGTCAAGGAATATCTGTAGAAAAGAAACATTTTCAAAGTAGGCAACATGAACCAGTATCCACAGGACCTTTAATTCTACCTATAGATATTTTAGTTTTTACCATAAGCACACACACACAAAAAGAATGATTTATTAAATAGGTATTTATTCAGTTATGTAAGTTGCTCTAAAATAGAAAAAAAAAATCTAGCAGAAAATGTGCAAAAGCTCCAGCAGAAAGGCTGGTGAACAATCCCACTGAGAGGATTCCCTGACTATATGGTAAAACTCCCAGCATCCAGGTTCTTTTCGAATTGTATGATTTCTCCTAATTAACAGCTACTCAGAACAGCTGAATCAAAATGCCCTTTAAGGTTTTCTTAGAATCTCACTGTCTTCTGCGAGTAAAACCAGTCTAATAAACATGCTACCTTAAAAAGGCTATTGTGCTCTCCACAAGGAGAGCAACAGAACCAAAAAAATCTGGGCACAGGGATCTTTTCTGAGAATGAAACTCCAAACAAGGACCATGCATGGAGATAACCTAGAACCCATGCACAGAAGTAGCAGCTTAGTGTCCAAGAGGGTTCCCAAATAATAGGAACAGGGACAATCTCTGACATGAACTCATGGGCTGGCTCTTTGATCACCTCCACCTGAGGGGGGAGCAGCCTTAGCAGTCCATAGAAGAATATAAAGAAGCCAGTTATGATGAGACCTGATAGACTAGGATCAAATGGAAGGGGAGGAGCACCTCTCCTATCATTGGACTGGCGGAGGGGCATAGGAGCAGAAGAAAGGCATAGGATTGGGAGGGGCTGGGGGCTGGGGCTACACCTGGGATACAAAGTTAATAAACTGTTCTTAATAAAAATAAAATAAAAGTTCAGAGCATGTAATTCTCTAAGTGGATTTGGGAAATTTAAGGTACACTCAAGAATTCATAAAAAAAAAGGTGTGTTTGCAGTGGGTTCTGAGATGTGACAAACTACATTTCAACAATTAAGAACCTCAAGTAATTTTTTCCTCCTAAAAGATAGTGTAAGATTTAGGGGATATATAATATTTGTGTTCAAAAGTGACAAGAAATAGAAACCCCAACAAAGGCTGACAAGAAATCTGTTAGAGACACATGGAATTTTGGGGTTGTTCTAATGCAAAATGGCCATGCAGATTTCACCAGCAACACTAAGAAAACAACCACGGGTTAAAGACTGTGATCCTTAACAGGAAAAGGAAAGCAGTTTTTTTTTCTGATTTATAAGATAAGAAGTTTGAAGAAGCAAGCAGAAAGCCAAGTTACTACTAAAGTTGGTTCCCGGGATTATGTAAATTGATAAAAAGCAGAAGTACTACCTACAAGGTCACACAAGCCATGTCCAACACAACAAGATCTGGGATCACACTGAGAGAGACAGATGCCTCTATGTAGATTACAGGAAATATAAGATTTCTCAATTTCATCCTTAGTCTGCTGGGATATGATCCAGACAAACACACAAAGAAAATGTATCATTTTATTTTTTAAAATTTCTGGTTTTGAAAGTATTTAATCTTAAAACAAATATTTGGAGTAAGTAATTAAAAGAAAATAAGTAAAACTTACACATTAGTACAAGTGAAATACTATATCAAAAGAAAAGAAAAGAAAGCTTTCAATACAGTATTTCACATACTATATTAGTATTTCCCTCTGAAGAACAACTTAAGCAATGCTGATATGAGAAACCCAAATTCTCATAGTTGAGTATAGTTCTAATAAATTTGGATTAGGAATAAGATGACTGTAATAAAAACCACAAAGATGAAAATAATAGATTATTCATTAAAATGATGAAAATAGTAAAACAAACCATATACTTCATCAAATTATCTCACAAACAAGAGAAATTTAAACAAACCACATACTGTCTGAGTTGGTCAACTAACAATTAACTTCTATTACTCAATTATCCTAAACAGCTTGAAATAATACTTTCAAAAGGATTAGAGGGAGTGGTTCCAAGATGGCGGCTAACAGAGCACACCATTTTAGAGAGGCAGAGGATATGAATCCCTGAAACTGGTGAGTGGAGAGACAATCAAAACTAGAATTTGGACTTTTGTGCTTTCTGAAAGAGAGGGGACACCATAGAAACATGGAATGCTTGTAGATTTAGATCCAGCACGGTCTTCTCTCGGAACAAAGTAGGGCACTTAGCTTGTCCAGGCCTCCTGCACGGTGAAGCCTGCACACAGCACCAGGCAGCTGAGCTCAAAGCTCACAGCCTGAGGACTAAGACAGCAGAGACAGTGCTCCACACTCCTTAGCGCAGCAGACTGCTGTAACCGCCCACTGAAAAAAACCCCTTGGACACACCTCCTCTGAGGAGCCAACACCCTGGGCCCTACCCAGGGCCCTATTGCCTAGCTCTGGACCCACAGAGCATCCCCTCCCCCCTTCCCTCAGACATGATCCCAACACAAGAAGCACAGCAGAGCTCTTGTCCCTCTGGAAACCCCTTGCGGCCAGAGCACACACACCTCTGGAAAACCCGCCCTGCCTAGCGCACCCACCATAGGAAATCCCACCTCATGGAGCACGCACCTCCAGAAACCCTACCACACAGGAGGAGCCCACCCACCACCAGCGCCAGAGCACAGGCCCAACCACAGAGTGCCAATCACAGAGACTCAGTTCGGCAATACAATTCCTCCTGGATCCCAAATCTGCAAAGCTCAGTGCCTGGGACCCAAGACTGCAGAGGCAGGGCTTCAGGCACCTCAGCCACAGGGGAGAGACCTGTGACTGTAACCACCTGCTGAATGCCATCCCTCAGAGCACACGTCTGAGTAGCCCAAACCCCACTTAGCACCCTTTTGCCGAGCTCTGGACCCTTGGAATGCACCCCCCATTACCACCACCACCAGGTCCTACCAGAGTGCACACACCACCGAAAACTCTACCCCACCAGAGTGCACACCCAAAGAGTACCAGCCACAGAGATTCAAATCCGCAGTATAATCCTAACCAGATCCCAAGCATGCAAGTGGTAGTACTGACTACACAGGGCTGCCCAGCCACTGATTGTATGAGCCATTCAAACCCTCAGTGGCAGATAACCAGCTGAATAGTCACCAAAGACTCTCAGACCTGCAAAAACAATAGCGCCCGCAATCTTCTACAATGGTGTGATCCCCATCCCGTAAGCTCCTGCAACACCTTCAGTGCCTGCAAAGCACCCCTCTCACACACTGAAGGCCACCTCTTCATTCTCCAACACCCTGCCTCTTAGGACAAACTTACAAGCACACGCTCAAACACCTACTACCCCACATTTGCCCTTCTATGCCTGCAAACTTTCCTTCTACAGGTATAGCTGAATCACCAACACACACACTGAAACTACTGGACCTCCTCCATTTTCCTGAAGAATTCTCCAGACACCAGAGAAAGACCAGTCTGATCTGCAGAATCCAGGAACAAATGGTGAACACTATGGATAACCAAGTGGCCAGGGATCAGCAAAAGAACACAACCAATGTAAATCAAGATATCATGGCTTCACAGGCAACTCCCAAAATTATCGGACACTCCAACTCATCAGAAACACAAGAAAATGATTTTAAACCTATGATTATCCAGTTATTTGAGGCACATAAAGAGGAAACCAACAAATCTCTCAGAGAAATGTCCATACAGATTCAAACAGTTAAAGAGAAAACAGAAAAACCTCTCAAAGATTTGGCCTCCCAAATGGAAACAGAAAAACAAAGTGAACAAAGCTCTCAAAGAAACACATGCAAATACAGCCAAACAAATGGAGGCAGAAGTAGTGGCATTAAGAGAGGAAACATACAAAAAAATAGAGACCGTCTTGGAGACACACGAATCCACATTCAAACATACGAAGGAAATGGTGCAAGGCATGAAAACAGAATTAAAATCAATAAAGAAAACACAAACTGAGAAAACCCTGGAACTGGAGAACTTAGAGAAAAGAGAAGGAACCACAAAGGTAAGCATCACTAATAGAATACAAGAGATGGAAGAGAGAATCTCAGCTGCTGAAGATACACTCTCAGAAATACTTCTCTCAAAGAAAAAGTAAATTCGGAAAAATCCCAAACAGAAAACATCCAAGAAATCAAAGACGCCATGAAAAGGCAAAATCTAAGAAAAATTGGAATTGACGAAGAAGAGGATTCCAGGCTCCAAGGTCCGGAAAATATTTTCAAGAAAATCATAGAAGAAAATTTTCCCAACCTAAAGAAAGAGACATTCACAAACATACAAGAGGCCTACACAACACCAAATAGAATAGACCAGAAAAGAAACTCCTCATGCCATATCATAGTCAAAACACTTAGCCTACAGAACAAAGAAAAGATACTAAAAGCAGCAAAGGAAAAAGGCCTAGTAACATGTAAATGTAGACCTAACAGAACCACACAGAACTTCTCATCAGAAACTATGGAAGCCAGAAGGGCCTGGGCAGATATCATGCAGGCTCTAAGGGACCACAGATGCCAATCCAGATTACTATACCCAGCAAAGCTTTCAATCAACATAGATGGAGAAAACAAAATATTCCATGACAAAACTAAATTTAAGCAATATTTGAATAGCAAACCAGCCCTACATAAGATACTTGAAGAAAAATTCCAATCCAATGAAAACAACTACACCCAAGAAAACATAAGTTATAGATAATTTCCCAACAAAAATGAAAAGAAAACAAGCAATGAATCACAGTAACATCACCAACTCCACAATAATAGGAAATAACATTTAATGGTCATTATTATCTGTCAACATCAATGGACTAAACTCTCCAATAAAAAGACACAGACTAACAGAATGGGTACAGAAACAGGATCCAACATTCTGCTGAATCCAAGAAACATCTATGCAACAAAGATAAATAATACCTCAGAGTAAAAGGTTGGAAAACAGTTTTTCAAGCAAATGGACCCAAAAAACAAGCAGGAGTGGCTATCTATAATAAAATAGATTTTCAACCAAAACTAATAAAAAAAGAAATAGAGGGGCATTGCATTCTCATCAAAGGAAAAATCCACCAAGAAGAAATCAAAATTCTGATCATCTATGCCCCACATTTGTAAATGAAACATTATTAAAGCTAAAATCACACATTGACCCCAACACCTTAATAGTGGAAGACTTCAACACCCCACTATCAACAAGGGGCAGATCATATAGACAGAAGCAAAAGAGGGAAATAAAAGCACTTACAAATGTCCTAATTCAAATGGACCTAATAGATGTCTACAGGACTTTTCATCCAAACTCAAAGAGTATACATTCTTTTCAGCACCTCATGGAACGTTATCCAAAATAGACAATATAGTTGGTCACAAAGCAAGCCTCAACAGATACAAGAAGATTGAAATAATCCCCTGAATACTATCTGACCACCATGGACTAAAGTTGGACCTCAACAACAATGGAAATAGCAAAAAGCCTACACGCACATGGAAACTTAACAACTTACTTTTCAATGAATGCTGGGTTAAGGATGAAATAAAGAAAGAAATTAAAGACTTCCTAGAATTCAATGAAAATGAAGGCACAACATACCCAAATTTATGGGACACAGTGAAAGCAGTACTTAGAGGAAAGCTCATAGTACTAGGTGCTTTTAAAAAGAAATATGTAACATCTCATAAAAACAATTTAATGGCAAAACTGAAAGCCCAAGGAAAAAAAAGAAACAGAAACACCGAAGAGGAGCAGATGGCTGGAAATAATGAAACTCAGAGCTGAAATCAACCTATTAGAAACAAATAAAACAATTCAAAAACTCAATGAAACCAAGAGCTGGTTCTTTGAAAAAATCAACAAGATAGACAAATCTTTAGCCAAACAAACTAAAAGGCAGAGAGAAACTATCCAAATTAGCAAAATCAGAAATGAAAAGGGAGACATAACTACAGACAATGAGGAAATCCAAACAATCATTAGGTCTTACTACAAAAGCCTATATATATGTCACAAAGTTCAAAAATCTAAAAGAAATGAACAATTTTCTTAACAGATTCCATCTACCAAATTAGGTCAAGACCAGGTAGAAAGACTGAAGAACCATATATCCCCTCAGGAAATTGAAGCAGCCATCAACAGCCTCCCCTCCAAAAAAAAGCCCAGGGCCAGATGGCTTCAGTGCATGATTCTACCAGACCTTCAAAGAAGTGCTAACTGCAATTCTCTCCAAATTATTCTACAAAATAGAAACAGAAGGAACATTACAAAACTCATTCTATGAAGCCACACTCACCTTGATACCTAAAACACACAAAGATCCAAAAAATAAGAGAACTTCAGACTTATCTCTCTTAAGAACATTGATGCAAAAATACTCAATAAAATACATGCAAACAGAATCCAAAACTACATCAAAGATATCATCCCCCATGACCAAGTAGGCTTCATCCCAGGCATGCAAGGGTGGTTCAATATATGGAAATCAATCAATGTAATCCACCACATAAACAAACTGAAGGAGAAAAACCACATGGTCATCTCCCTAGATGCCGAAAAAGCATTTGACAATATCCAACACCCATTCATGTTTAAAGTCTTGGAGAGATCAGGGATACAAGGCACATACCTAAACATAGTAAAGGCCATATACAACATGATTATAGTCAAAATCAAACTCAAAGGAGAGAATCTTAATTTAATCCCAGTGAAATCAGGGACATGGCAAGGATGCCCATTTTCTCCATATCTCTTCAACATAGTTCTTGAAGTCCTAGCTTGAGCAATAAGACAAGTAAGGGAGATCAAGGGGATACAAATTAGAAAGGAAGACTTCAAATTATTACTATTTGTAGATGATATGATAGTATACCTGAGTGACCCTAAAAACTCAACCAGAGAACTCCTTAAGAACACCTTCAGCACATTGGCTGATTAGAAAATTAACTCAAAAAAATCAGAAGCCCTCCTGTATACCCAAGAAAAATTGCCTGCGAAAGAAATCAAGGAATCAACATCCTTCACAATAGCCACTAATAACATAAAGTACCTTGGGGTGACTCTAACCAAGCAGGTAAAACACCTGTTTGAAAAAACTTCAAGTCTCTGAAGAAAGAAATCGAGGAAGATATCAGAAGATGGAAAGATTTCCCGTGGTCATGGATCAGTAGGATTAACATAGTGAAAATAGCCATTCTTCCAAAAACAATCTACAGATTCAATGCAATTCCCAACAAAATACCAACACAATTCTCTACAGAACATGAAAGAAAAATTCTCAACATCATATGGAGAAACAAAAAAACCCAGAATTTCCAAAACTATCCTGCTATCCTGTACAGCAACAGATCCTTGGAGGTATCTCCATCCCTATTATCAAGTTGTACTACAGAAAAATAGTAAAAAAAAAAAAAAACCTGCTTGGTACTGGCATAGAAACAGAAAGGTAATTCAATGGAACTGAATAAAGACCCAGAAATAAACCCACACACCTATGAATACTTGATTTTTGACAAAGAACCCAAAACTATTCAATTTAAAAAAGACACCATCTTCAACAAATGTTGCTGGTCCAAATAGAAGTCTACCTGAAAAAAAATGAAACTAAATCCATATTCATCACCCTGCACAACATTAAAGTCCAAGTGGATCAAAGACCTCAGTATAAAATCAGATTCTCTAAATCTGTTAGAAGAAAAAGTAGGGAAGACCCTAGAACTCATTGGCACAGGAGAAACTTCCTGAATAAAATACCATCAGCACAGGCCCTAAGAGCAACAATCAATAAATGGGACCTCATGAAACTGAAAAGCTTCTGTAAAGCAAAGGACACTGTCATTAGAACAAAACGACAGCCTACAGATTGGGAAAGGATCTTCACCAACCCAACAGCTGACAGAGGACTGTTATCTGAAATATATAAAGAACTAAAGAAGTTAAAAGTCAATGATCCAAGTAAGCCAATTAAAAATGCAGCTAAACAGAGAATTCTCTGTAGAAGAATATATAATGGGAGAGAAACACATAAATAGATGTTAAACATCCTTACCCATCAGAGAGATGCAAATCAAAATGACCCTGAGATTTTACCTTACACCCACCAGAATGGCTAAAATAAAAAATGCAAGAGATAACACATGCTGGAGAGGATGTGGAGAAAGGGGAACCCTCCTCTATTGCTGGTGAGAATGTCAACTGGTACAACCTCTATGGAAATCAAACTGGTGCTTTCTTAGACAATTAGGAATAGTGCTACCTCAAGATCCAGCTATATCACTCCTAGGCATATATCCAACAGATGTTCAACACAGCAAGGACATTTGCTCAACCATGTTTGTAGCAGCCTTATTCATAATATCCAGAACCTGGGAACAACCCAGTTGTCCATCAACAGAAGAATGGATATAGAAACTATGGTACTTTTACACAATGGAATACTACTCAGCAATTAAAAACAAGGAAATCATGAATTTTGCAGACAAATGGTGGGATCTAGAAAAAAATCATCCTGAGTGAGGTATCCTAAAAGCAGAAAGACACACATGGTATATACTCACTTATATAGACGTATAGGATAGGATAAAGATACTAAAATATGTACAACTAAAGAAGACAAACAAGAAAGAGGTCCAGTGGTAAGATGATCAATCCTCATCTAGAAAGACAAAAGAGTTGGACATTGGAAATAGGAGAAAACAAGCAACAGGACAGTAGCCTACCACAGAAGGCACCTGAAATACTCTACCTACCAATGTATCAAAGCAGATGCTGAGGCCCATAACCAAGGCTTCAGCAGAGTGTAGGGAATCATATGAAGGAAAGAGAAATTAGTATATCCTAGAGGGGAGAAGGAGCCCCAAAAAGTCCAAATATATCTGAGCACAGTGTCTTCTATGAGGCTGTTTATCCAACAAAGGACCATGCATGGAGATAACCTAAAACCCCTGCTCAGACACAGCCCATAGTAGCTCAGTATCCAAGTGGGTTCCCTAGTAAGGGGGACAGGAACTGTTTCTGACATGAACTCATGACGTTCCCCTCCCCACTGATGGAGGAGCACCCTTGCTAGGCCACAGATAAGGACATTGCAACCATCCTGAAGATACCTGATAAGCTAGGGCCAGACGAAAGGAGAGGAGTTCAGTGGACTCAGAAGGGGGAAGGGTGGAGATGAGGGAGGGAAGGGAGAATTGGGAGTGAAAGAGAGAGCAGGCTACAGTAGGGATACAAGTGAATGTATAAAATTATTTAAAAATAAAAATAAAAAAGTTTTAGAGGTATTGGAGGTAAAACTTCTATTTATAAGTTATATGGTTACAATACCTCACATCAAGAGTAAACATAATGTGTGTGTGTGTGTGTATGTAACAAAGTAACCTTGAACTTTTATCAATATACCTAAATTTATACCAATGTATCAGAATAACATTATTTTGAGTAGGTACAATAATCTAACTTTTGTCTTATTATTTTTAAGACATTTCTTTATTCCTCCTTTTTAATTTACAACCTCTTTCTCCTTACCTAGTAAGAAGAGATTGAAATAAGAAACAGAAAAGATAAAAATATCTAAGTTTTCTTCTTTGTTGTTTCTCTGAATATGATCCTTAACTTGTAACCAACTCCCCCAAGTGACTACAAACATTCACGGACCAGTAGAAAAACTTAAAACCGATGTGCATCACTCTTAAGGTTGCTTCTTGCTGATCTGGGGACATAGAATACCTTTGGCCCAAAGAAAATTGGAGAAAAATTGTTAAGCAAGCTAGCACTAACATTTGTTGTCCTGTCTCTAAATGTTGAAAAATTTTAGGATTAATAGAAGTTATTTGTTCCACTTCGACTTTAGTTTTGTGCAGGGTGATAAATATGGATCTATTTTCATTTTTCTGCATGAAGACATCCAGTTGGTCCAGCACCATTTGTTGAAGATGCTGTCTTTTTTCCATTGAATGGATTTGGCTTCTTTGTCAAATATCGAGTATTCATAGGTGTGCGGGTTTATTTCTTGGTGTTCTATGTGGTTTCATTGATCCTCCTTTCTGTTTCTATGCCTATACCATGCAGTTTTTATTACTGTTGCCCTGTAGTACAGCTTGAGATTGGGGATGGAGATACCTCCAGATGATCTGTTGTTGGACAGCCTCGTTTTGGAGATTCTGGGTTTTTTGTTTCTCCATATGAAGCTGAGAATCTTTTTTTCAAGGGCTGTAAAGAATTGAGTTGGTATTTTGATGGGAATTGCATTGAATTTGTAGATTGCTTTTGGCAGGATGGCCATTTCCATAATGTTAATCCTACCAATCCATGAGCACAGGAGATCTTTCTTCTGATATCTTCTTTGATTTCTTTCTTCAGAGACTTGAAGTTTTTCTCAAACAGGTCTTTCACTTGCTTGGTTAGAGTCACACCAAGGTACTTTATTTTATTAGTGGCTATTGTGAAGAGTGTTGTTTCCCTAATTTCTTTCTCAGCCTTTTTGTCTTTGGTATACAGGAGGGCTTCTGATTTTTTTGAGTTGATTTTGTATCCTGCCACTTTGCTGAAGGTGTTTATCAGCTGAA
>REGO01000259.1:875262-893110 GCA_010120015.1 Rhombomys opimus | reverse complement strand
CCATGTTTGTAGCAGGTTTATTTGTAATAGCCAGAATCTGGAAACAACCCAGATGTCCATCAACTGAAGAATGGATACAGAAATTGTGGTATTTTTACACAATGGAATACTACTCAGCAATCAAAGAGGAGGAAATCATGAAATTTGCAGGCAAATGGTGGGATCTAGAAAAGATTATTCTGAGTGAAGTATCCCAGAAGGAGAAAGACAAACATGGTATATACCCCCTTATATAGACCTACAAGATATGATAAACATAATGAAATCTATACACCTAAAGAAGATAATCAAGAAAGCCTACACAGGCGAAGATGATCAATCCTCATTTAGAAAGACAAATGGGATGTGCATTGAACATGTGACAGGAGTCTACCACAGAAGGCATCTGAAAGACTCTACCTAGCAGTGTTTCAAAGCAGACACTAAGACTCATAACCAAACCCTCAGCAGAGTGCAGGGAATCTTATGAAAGAAGGGAAGTTAGTATGATATGGAAAGGATAGGAGCTCTACAAGGACCAAATATATCCAGGCACAGGGTCTTTTCTGAGACTGACACTCAACCAAGGACCATCTATGGATATAATCTAGAACGTCTGCTCGGATGTGGCCCATGGTAGCTCAGTAACCAAGTAGTTTTCCAAAGTAAGGGGAACAAGGACTATTTCTAACAGGATCTCAAGCGCAGGCTCTTTGACCTCTCCCCCACCAGGGGAGGAGCAGTCCTGTTAGGCCACAGAGGAGGATTTTGCATCCAGCTCTGAAGATACCTGATAAAACCGGGTCAAATAAAAGGGGAGGAGGTCCTCCCCTATCAGTGGACTTGGAAAGAGGCAGGGAGGAGACCAGGGAGGGAGTGTGGGGTTGGGGAAGAAATGAGGGAGCGGAATACAGCTGGGACACAGAGTTAACAAAATGTAACTAATAAGAAAAATAAAATTAAAAAATATAGAAGTTCTTTGTGAAACAGTCTGACATGCTGGACCAACTGAGATTAGCAGCAGGTTTCTTTGAAGCTGTCATGGGAGCATACTTTGAAGGACCAGTAACTGAAGCAGCTGTGGCTGGAACATGCAGGATGCTGAAACAGATGTGTCAGTATCTCAGCATCCTAATAGATGAGTCCCATCAGGTTTAATCCAGGGTCACTTGTGTCTGGTTCTTTTGTTCTGAAAATATATAATTTCTCAGAAGCATTATACAGTCCTAAAATTATAAATGTATGAGATGAGTAGGATGCACAGATCAATTAAGGATGGTTCTCTGCTCTTAGTATGAGCAGAAGAAAGATATCTGTAAAATCTTCATTCATGTCATAGGTAATAAAAAATCATGGCGATAATGTAGCCAACAAGAATTATGACATATGGATAGGCATTCATGTCTCAACCAGTCTCAGACTTCTCCCCACGTTCCCTGATCAGCAATATAATTTAACTGTTTGTTCTACAGTTTGAAGTCATGTAAGAATAGACTTATTTAATTTAGCAATCTTTCTTTTTTTTCCTTAGGTCTGTTTCATTTTGACCTCTCTCAATGAGGATGAACAATATTACCATTAACATTGAACATACAACTATTTTTATGTTGAAAAACAAGACTGTATGGTGTCTAAGTATCTTCCTATGGGCTCTTTGGGCACCTGTTGCCTCAGGTACAACTCCCACCTGTCCCCCACAAAGGAGCCTAATACTTAAAAGGATGAATCAGTTGCCCAGATTAACAGAAAAGAGCAGTAACTTTTCAAAATAACTTTATTAAAATCCTTTCTGCCTTTAATGTTTAAGCATATCCTAAGAACCTCTTATCTGCCTAGAGGTTTGGGACTGGATTTTTACATTTGTTGCAGCTATTTTTTGGCCCACCCTTTTCTCCATATGGAATAGATAGTTCCACCTTTCTTTTCTGCCATTAATATTTTATAGATGTATAATATTAAATAGCAAGTTTTAATAACCTACGTGAAAATTTTAAGGTCCAAGATGGCTAACAATTAAAGATTTCTCAGAGACAAGAATTAGTTTGATAATGACATGTAACAGTAGGCTGGAGAAATCATGTTCCACCTTTCAAACATGTGAATTGTAACCTTTGACTTTGGAAGACCTAACTAGTCTGGTGTGAACTCTGCCACTTGTATAGCCCCCTGTATCTCTGTGAGCCAGGTATGACTGCCACCTATTCTCCACAAAAGTACCTCAGGTTTCTCAGATGTCATAGCAGTGTGCTACATCAACAAGGTCAGTATTGAATAACTTTTGGCTGTGGGAGTCATACAGCTTGCATGTTCTTCTCCTAGTTAAACCTTGGGTTCTTACATTGACCAACAGAACATATTTTAGGTTGAAATGTCCTTCGACACAGCTTTCTTGGAGGAGCCCCACTTTTTATATTAGTTGTCCTTTTAGAGCAATGTAACATTTGACCTCTCCATCCCATGCATACACAAATGGAGAATTGCATGTTACATTCTAGAGTCCTCATATCCACAGATAAAAAGACCAAACAACAATACAATAAAGACAGACCTCATACACTCATCCGTTCCTTCTATATCCCCAAGATTGATGTGTATCCATCCTGTAGATATGTAAGGACATATTCATTATTAAGAAAAAAAAATCTTACACAGTAACTTTAAGGAAAAAATATGTCATTTTGAATCCTAGACTGTCTTTGTAAGCACCCTTACCTTATCAGTAGGGGGTTCCACCCTTACTCCGTTGTTTAAACCAGACTGATCCAGAATTCAGAGAGATACCTGTCTCTGTCTCCTTTGGCATTAAAGACATGTGTCATCACTGCCTTGCTCAAGTATTTCATCTCAGTTTCATAAAATTGTAACTCAAACCTTCAAACAAAAATCAAAGGATCAAGAAAATTCTAAGTTTTGAGCAGTTGCCATCACAAGCTGCAGAGATGAAGTCCTGTCCATCATTCCTTGGAATTTAGCTGTTGCTAAAATTTATCAGTTAACCATTCTCAAAAAGACTTGACAAACATCTCACATCTAAAGAGCTCTTAGCAACAGCTGCCATAAACTCATCAACTCGATCAGGAAGAGTCCCATTTCGTCCTCCATTTTACTTAGCATTCCATCACTATGTTTTTTTTTCTGTTTTCTTCCTGAATGTTTCTAGAGAGGGCATGGAAAACCCTGATCATCACCAAACATACTGTAACCAGGTCTATGGAAACAATAACTAACAAAAAGCCATAAAAGATCCAAGTGCCCTCTGCCTTGACACTTTTCATCTTAGGCGCAGCTCTAGGCCTAGCTCTCTAGTGTGTTTTTAATCATGTAGCTGTACCTCTAGGTTGTGGTGTAAGAGAGGTTATAGCAGCCCCCATTTTTTAATCTAGGCAGTCAACTCCACTTCCTAGCTTTGAAGGCTGCCTGCCCTGATGTCTCTGCAGCTCTAGCTGCTCTGTGAAAATTGAACCACAAGCAGCAGCCCTGTGCAGCACCTGTGAAATGCCCTGGCTTGTAGGTGCATGTGTGTTAAGCTAATATGCTCTCCTTTCTAGCCTTGAAAGGTTTAGGAAAAAAATAAAAATAAACAAACAAACCACTATTGCTAAGGTACCAGTTTTCTGCTCCACCTTTCCAATAGCTAAAGTTTAGAAAGCAGATGTGTCCTCAATAAGACCACCACCAACACTGCAGGTGTGGTAGGGTCGGTTAGAAACAGTGGCTGCTGAGTTTCCCTCAGCCAGCTCTGCTCTGCTAAGTCTGCTCCGTTTTTCTCCCATTTGCCTACAGTGTGTTCTAAACTTGGGTTATCTGTCTGGGAGCTTATTTTCCTATCTCCCCAAAATATGATAAAATAAAAGGGTATGGATATATGAAAATAGTTGAGAACCAGCATGTTCTCAACTAAAATATGAGCTAATAATGTTAATTTTAGTCTTATTATTATTATGGTGGTATTATCTAACCCACTATCACAATCAATACAAGACATAGACACCTGATAGATTTTAGAATAGACTTATGTCTCCTAGAACAAGGTTATATTATCTCGTAAACTACCTTTATCTGCCAAGAACCCATTCCATGCCATCTGCTTTAATAATTTTTATTTGGACTACTTCCCATCCATAATTCCATAAATACTAGCTTATTCTTTCATCTATACTGCATTCCTCCATCCATGCTGATCTGGCCATGTGCTTTTCTACACACTAACCTACATCACTGCTCCTCTCTTCTACCCTGTTCTGGTACCTGTCTCTTTCCCAATATCCTTGTCTCCTCCAAGTGCATGAAGGTTGGTCAATTTCTGCTCTGCCCAGGCATATAGCCATCTTTATTAACAATCAACTTTAAATTAAGTGAATCAAGGTTTACAGAACAAGGAGAGGTATATGTAAGAATGTGCTCATTAGAGAAAGCAAACAGACCTTGGGGAACAAATTAATCAATAATCAAACACAAGGCACCAGACCATGCTGCTACAAACCTAGACAGAAGAAAAAACAAGGACGATAATACATTAGAATACTAATGTTTAAATATAGAAGCTGCCTATGATAAATATCCGAGTTAATGTGTAAAAATAGTACCATGTCTGAGAGATACATTTGTGTAAGAATTGCTCTAAAAAGTCTGAAAATTGTCCCTATGAGCATCTCATAAAAAGTTAATAATTATAAGCATGAAAATACTAGGTTAACTATGAACTTGTGGCAATACAAATGCCAAAAGAAAAGCATATAACAAAAGACAATTTGGAAAGAAAGATAAGCGACATGGTATTTATAAACTTAAGAGTTATTTTTTCATATGGTAGTAAAATTTACCATTTTATGTTTTTATAATAAAAGTGAAGTACTCAATGACAAATTTTGTGTATCTGAATGATTAAGTAAATATAATTTTTACAATGGGTTTATAAGTACTAGAGCCTGAACTGTTTAAGTAAAAAACAATGTAGAATATTATATGATAATATACACTTGATATGAAAATAAAATTTTACACAAACATACATAGGATAATGCTGTATGCTTAATTTACAACAACGATAACAGCATCAGTAATATCAATGGTCTTTGCTTAATAATTAAAACTCAACAAAAAATTAAAAACAAGGCTGAAGAGTTCTTTCTTAAAAAGCTCCAGATTGATTTCCAAAGTCTTTGTACAAGTTTACATTTCCAAGGAGGGTTCTACTTTCTCCACAGCCTCTCCAGCATGTAATGTCACTTTTGATTTCAGCTATTTTGAGTGGTGTAAGGTGATATCTCAGGGTCATTTTTATTTGCATTTTTCTGATGACTAAGGACGATGAACATTTCATTAAATATTACTTTGCCATTCAATATTCCTCTATCAAGAATTCTATTTAGTTCTATATCCCATTCTTTAATTGGATTAGTTGGTTTGTTGGTGTTTAACTGCTTAAATTCTTTATATATTCTGGATATAAGCCCTATGTCACATGTAGGATTGGTGAAGACTTTTTCCCAGTTTGTATGCTGTCGTTTTATTCTGATGACAGTGGTTTTTTTGCTTTACAGAAGCTTTTTCAGTTTCATGAGGTCCCATTTATCGATAGTTGATCTTAGAGCCTATGCTGTTGGTGTTCTGTTTAGGAAGCTGTCTTCTGTGAATTCAAGGCTCTTCCTCACTTTTTCTTTTAAAAGATTTAGTGTGTGTGGTTTTATGTTGAGATCTTTGATCTGCTTGGACTTTGGTTTTGTGCAGTGTGATAAATATATGGATCTATTTGTGTTTTTCTACATGTAGACATCCAGCTAGACCAGCACCATTTATGGAAGATGCTATCTTTTTTCCATTGTATGGTTTTGCCTTCTTTATCAAAACTTGTATTCTTTAGGTGTGTGGGTTTATTTCTTGGTCTTCTATTTAATTCCATTGATCCACCAGTCTGTTTCTATGCCAGTACCATACTGTATTATATTACTATTCCTCTGTAGTACAGCTTGAGTTCAGGAATGGTGATATATCAAGATATATCAAAGTTTTATATATATATATATATATATATATATATATATATAATTTTTACAGGATTTTATTCTTTTTCTGGGTTTTTTGTTTTTCCATATGAAATTGAGAATTGTTCTTCCAAGATTTATAAAGAATTGTGATGGTATTTTGATGGGAATTGCATTGATTCTGTATATTGTAGGGCCCATTCCTAGTGAAATTTAGGAATAATTCTCCCTCAAGATCTGTCTATACCACTCCTGGGCATATATCTGAAAGATGTGCAACCATACAATAAGAGCATTTCTCAATTATGTTTATAGCAACTTTATTCATAATAGGATCTGAAAACAGCCTAGATATGTCTCAACAGAAAAATGGATAAAGAAATTGTAGTACATTTGCACAATGGAATGCTACTCAATAATTAAAAACAAAGAAATCACAAAATTTGCAGGCAAATGGATAGAAATAGATAATATCATCCTGATTGAGTTAACCCAGAGCAGAAAGACATACATGGTATACACTCACTTATAAGTGGAATTTAGCCACATAATATGGGATAAACATACTAAAATCCATAATCTTAAAAATACTAAACTACAAGGAGGACCCTAGGGAAGATACTTAATTCTCAATTAGAAGGGCAAACAGGAATAGTCATCAAAAGTATAGAGAAGACAAGGAAAAGAACGGGCACCTTCCACAGAGGGCCTCTGAAACACTCTACTTATCCAATTTTCAAAGCACATGCTGAGACTCATAGCCAAATGTTAGGCAGGGTGTTGGGAATCTTATGGAAGAAGGAGATAGAAAGACATGGATGGGAAAAAAGCTCCATAAGGAGACCAACAGAGCCAAAGATCTGGGCTCAGTGGGTCCTGCAGAAACTGATGAATCAACCAAGGACAGTGCGTGGTGAGTACCTAGATGACCTGCTCAGATGTAGCCCATGGGCAGCTCAGTCTCCATGTGGATTCCCTAGCAAGGAGATCAGGGGCAGTCACTTGCATGAACTTGGTTGCCTGCTCTTTGATCTCCTCCTGGTGAGGTGGTCTTACTAGGCCACAGAGAAAGATGTTCTAGACAGTCCTGATGAGACCTAATAGGCCAGGGTCAGACAGTAAAGAAGCAGGACACCCTCTATCAGTGGAATTGGGGAGGAGCATGGAGGGGGAGGAGGGAATGAGAGTGGGACTGGGAAGAGATGAGGGAGGAGGCTACAGCTGAGATACAAAGGGAATAAATGTGATAAACAACAACAATAATAACAACAAAAATAATGATGAAAAAAGTTATCTCTTTATGACCCATGATAGAGAAAAATAAGGACAAAAAGAGAATGGGCTGAATGGAAAATCAAAGCTGAGATCTACATAGTCCTTCATAAGACAGCAACCAGGAACAGCAGACATGAGGGTCCCAGTAGTGCTCGACTGCTGGCACCAGACTAGAGTCAACAATGTCTGCTAGGGAAGTGCACATACTCACCATAAGAACTGGAGAGAGAGTGACAAGACCATGGAGACACCACCAAAGGATGGACATTAAGGGACTGAAGGGATGGCTGGAAACATTCAGGAGTGGATACAGAATTGTGGTATGGGCAACAGAAGAAGTGGTTCTCCAAGGATGTTCTGGCATGAATGGCTTTAGAAGGCTTCTTTCTCACCTCTGCATGAGCCAAAATAGTACAAGGACTCACAAGAAACGTAGAACTTTAAGTTGTGCAGTCCTTTGAGGAACATGAGTACTTTGAGATAAAAACAAACAAACAAAAAATCAAAATTACTCCAAACTTATCTCTGAAACAAAACAAAACAATAATAAAAGACCCAGTAAGAATGGTAAACAGAAGTATATGGGCCTACTATATCTTCTAAGGTAAGATAACACTGACCCTTTGAAGCCAACCCTTTTATTTATTTATTCATTTTTACATGGGCAGTATGTCCCAATCTAAAGAGTTACTATAGACAAGGGAATATACAGTGATCTCTGTTAGGATGGACATACTTGCTTAATTTGTTTGAATTACAGAACATGACAACCTCTCCTTCACTTGTTGAGATTGCTACAAAGAGTTAAGATTTGAGGTAAACACCTTGATTCTAAACTAAGAAGAAATACTGATGGAAATTATAATCTTACAATTAATTTTATTTTTCTTTTTATAACTGACATACTTTATTAGCTATGTTTTAGTTTATATCACATAATGAAAAGCACTTCTCCCTCCTCTAGTCTATCATATTTTGTTTGTAATTTCTCACAATTATAACACACATACTTTCTCTTTCATTCATACTTTATTCAATTTTCTTTTTTGGCCTTTTCTTGTCCTTTTAATAAGTAGCTTTTTATACCCTTAGCTTCGTAATTTACAACCTATTTTTTCCTAATTAGTACTCAGGTGCTGCAATCCTTATCAGTGATTTTCTAGCATATTCTTGACATATGTTGCATCTAAGACCTGGTTTAATCTCTACTAGGTTTAGTCACTCTGTTTATAGCTTTCATTTCCTTTGGGACCTGTGTCCAGGAAGTGATATCACCTCCTTACCAGCTACATGCCAACTCTAATTCTGCCTGGAAAAATAACATGTTATACTTGGGGGACAGGAAGTTATTGCTCCTGACTATGGGTTCATAGATTTGTACCACACCTCTTGCCTTATTCCCTTTCCTTCATTTCTTTCTTTTGTAGGCATAGAGTTTATTCTTAATTATTTTTATTTACTGCTAGATAATACTGATACTCTGTAATTTCATTGTCTTTTTTTACTGCAGCCAACTTCCATAAAAATGAGAGAAATAAACACTGTTCAAAAAGAATCATAAAAAATTAAGATAAAAACTAAAGTTAAATAAATAAGAAAATAAAAAGTTAAAAATTAAAGGACACATCCGTTTCAAAAGATATGTAAAACACAACAAATAAACATTAAATGAGAAAAAAAAATAATGTGGTTCCAAAACTGTCTGACTATCCCTTAATGCCGAAGCTAGACATACATAAAGATAAGGCTAAATTTTGAGAAAAAAAATATAAAATAAAAAAATATATATCCATGGCTACATATAAGACTTAATGAGGCAAATGAATAAAGAAAATACATTTATTTATGATATAGAAAATATGAATTGAAATGTAAGATGCCAGCACCAAGAGGACACTGTGTCAGAGAGCCATGACTGCACATCAACCAACAGACCGAACTCTAAGCCCTAAAACACCAGACATCTCCCAGGTGAGAGGAACCCCCAAGGTGTGGGAAGCCATTGGGTCCATTCTCCAGTCACCCAGCTATAACCTGGAAGAGTTCCAGGGTCCCTGTACACTCTCAGTCTCAAGAGCCACCTGACTACATTCTCTGATCACCATTCCAGGCTGAACTATGGGCCCCACAACAACAAAGAATTAGTTTTCAGTAGAGAGAAAACCTGACTGTGAAGGAAGCAATCAGAAGATCTTCAGGCCACCCAGACAATCCCTGGAAAAGGTTCCAGGCTCTGGCAGGCTCTCAGCACAGAGACTTGACTGCATTCCTGACTTGCCTTCATGGTGCTTTGTGGTCCCCAAAGCACCAGATCCTAGGGTTTCCCTGTTGGGAGGAAATCCCATGGTAAAGAAAACATCAGGTCCAACCTCAGGGGACCCGTTAGAACTCCCCTACCTTTCTCTTCCCCCCCAAAAATAAAAGTTCTATGGAAAAGTTCTCAGGTTCCTGCAGACACCAAGTCACGAGCACAGAGCCACTCGTCTGCAACACATGTTATACTCAACATCCCAGACTGAACTGTGGATCCCCAAACACCCTGAATAGGTCTCTGGAAAAATTACCCAGTTTCAGCAGAGGCCCAGGCGCCCAATCGCCAGCAAGGCAGAGCCACATGCATCTGAGCCTGCAGGTTCTACTCGCCATCCCAGACAGAATGGTGGTCCCCAAAGTATAGTCTGGGTGTCCCTGTCAGAAGGAAATCCCACAGTGGAGGGATCATCAGGTCCAATGTTCAGGACACCCAGCTCCAGAAGTCTTTCTGGATTCCCACAGCTTCTAGCCACTAGTATTCTACTGTAGGCATGAGCACCCTGCTCACCTGCCATTATTGAGTACTGCGAGGGCACTGAAGCACATAGCTGTATCCTCAGACCTACAAAAGCCAGTGAACCATTAGAGCAGCTGTCAGATACTGCTCCAAGTTTCGACAAGTTATACCTAGCTAAGCTGACAAAACTGTGGGACTCCCTCATTCTTCAAGAGGGCTGCACCTAACAATTACACCTTAAGAGCAACAGCTGCAGCTCACTAAATTCAGAGCAGGAAACTCAGCAGCAGGGCAGCCATCACCAGAACCTCTCCCGATAAAAAGAGAGCCTTCCCGAACACCACACTTACCACAAAGTTCCATATGCCTGAAGTGAACTGTGACAATTCCAGAGAAGTACCACCATTCAGTAGACCATACCCAAAAAGCTGTGGAGATCTCCTTCAGAACCCCGCCAATTGGATTCTCCCTGCCCCAGGACCAGGCAAGCAACCAGAAATTAACAAACAACACCTGAGACAGTGAGATGGGTAAAGGCCAGCGAAAAAGCACAAAAGGCAAAGTATATATGGTAACCCCAGAACCCGGTAATCCAGGGGCAGGTAGCCCTGGACACCCTAACGTAAGTGAAATTCAAGAAGATGACCTTACATCTATGCTTATGAAGAGGTGAATGGAGAAAGCAAATAAAATACATAAAGATTTAGGAGAAGATATAGTAAAACAGATTATGGCCATCTATAAAGAAACACAGGGAGATACAGCCAAACAGTTTGTTGTTTTCAGAGAGGAAATGATTAAATCACTGAAATAAATAAAAGAAACAGAGGAATGTTCAAACAACCATGTGAAGGAATTCAAGGAAAAACAGGAAAATACAGTCAGACAGGTGAGGGAAATCAACAAAACAGTCCAAGATCTAAAAATAGAATTGGAAATATTAAAGAAAACACAAACAGAGGAAATCATGGAGAGGAAGAACTTAAGAAAGAAAACAGGAACTACAGAGGTAAGCATAACCAACAGACTACAAGAGATGGAAGAAAGAATCTAATTTGTGGAAGATACAATGGAAGAAAATGATGTATCCGTCAAAGAAAATTACAAATCTAAAAATTTCCTAACACAAACCATCCAAGAAATCAAAGACAACATGAAAAGACAAAACCTAAGAATATTCAGAATAAAGGAAAATGAAGATTCCCATCTCCAAGGTCCACAAAATACATTCAACAAAATCATAGAAGAAAATGTCCCCAACTTAAAGGAGAGGCCTATAAACATACAAGAGGCCTACAGAACACCTAATAAATTAGACCAGAAAAGAAAATACTCCTGCCACATAATAATAAAAACAGTAAGTATACAGAACAAAGAAAAGCTTCAAAGAAAAAAGGCCAAGTAACATATAATGGCAAACCAATCAAAATCACACCTGACTTCTCAACAGAGACTATAAAAGCCAGAAGGGCCTAGATAGATATCATGCAGACCCTAAGAAAACACAGGTATCAGCTCAGGCTACTATACCCAGCAAAACTCTCAGTCATCATAGATGGAAAAAAAAACAAAACAAGATATTCAACAACAAAAAATAAAAAAAATTTAAAAATACTGCAAATCCAATGTTATAGAAGACACTAGTAGGAAAAATACAACCTAAGAAAGCTAACTATATTCAGGTAAACACAGGAAATAAATAACGTCATTAAAGCAAAACTAAAAGTAGCTGAGCACACAAACACTACCACAACCAACAGCAAATTCAAACCATCTAACAGCTACTGGTCATTAATCTCTATCAACAATCTATCAACTCTTCAATAAAAAGACAGACTAACAGAATGGATATAAACAAGATCCAATAATCTGTTGCATAAAAGAAAGACACCTAAGTCAGAAAGATAGATATTGCCAGAGAATAAAGGGCTGGAAGAGGGTTTTCCAAGCAAATGGACCAAAGAAGCAAGCAGGAGTAGCCATTCTAATATCTAATAAAATAGACTTTCAACCAAAATTAATAAAAAAGATGTAGAAGGTCACTTCATACTCATCAAAGGAAAATTCCACAGAGAAGACATGACAATTTTGATTATCTATGCATCAAATACAAAACCACCCACATTTGTGAAAGAAACATTAATAAAACTTAAACCACATATAGATCCCCACACATTAATAATGAGAGACTTCAACACTCCACTCTCAAGAATGGACAGGTCAACAAAACAGAAATTAAACAAAGGCACAGTAACTCTGAAAAAAGGTCATGTATCAAATGGACCTAATAGACATCTATAGAACCTTTCACTCAAACACAAAAGATTTTGCCTTCTGCTCAGCACCTCATGGAACCTTCTCCAAAACAGACTACATAGTTGGTTACAAAGCAACCCTCAACATATACAAGAAGATTGAAATAACCCATTGTAACCTATGTGATCAACGTGGACTATGCTAGACTTAAACAACAATGGAAATAGCAAAAATCCTACACACACATGAAATCTGAACAACTCAGTACTCATTGACAGCTGGGTCAAAGAAGAAATAAATAAATAAAGAAAAGACCTCCTAGAATTCAATGAAAATGAAGGCAAATCTTACCCAGTCTTATGGGACACAATGAGAGCAGTGCTAAGAGGAAAGTTCTTAGCACTAAGTGCCTTCAAGAAAAAATTGGAAACATCTCATGAGTGACCCCAAAATTTCTACCAGCAAACTCCTACAGCTGATAAACACCTTTAGCAAAGTGGATGGGTACAAAAGTGACTCAAACAGTAGCCCTACTGTATACAAAAGACAAATCTGCTGAGAAAGAAATTCAGGAAATAACACCCTCCACGAAGGACATGAAGTTCCTTGGTGTAATTCTAACCAAGCATGTCAAAGACTTGTATGAAAAAAACTTTCAGTCTCTGAAGAAAGAAATAAAGAAAGAATATCAGAAGATGGAAAGATCTCCCATGGTCATGGCTTGGCACAATTAACATAGTAAAACTACCATCTTCCTAAAAGCAATCTACAGATTTGATGGAATTTCCATCAAATTACCAACACAAATCTTTACAGACCTTGGAAGAAAAAACTTCTCAACTTCATATAAACTAACAAGAAACCCAGAATCCCTAAACAATCCTCCATCATAAAAGATCTTCTGGAGGTATCTCCATCCCTGATCTCAAGCTGTACTACAGAAGAACAGTAAATTAAACTGCATATTATTGGCATAGAAAGAGACTGGTAGATTAATGACATCAAACAGACCACCCAGAAATTAACCCACACTTTTATGGATACCTGATTTTGACAAAGATGCCAAATCCATTCAATGGAAAAAGACAGCATCTTCAAAAAATGGTGCTGATCTAACTGGATATCTACATGTAGAAAAATGCAAACAAATTCATACTTATAAACCTGCATGAAACTAAATTTCAAAGACCTCAACATAAAACCAGACATACTAAAGCTGTTAGAAGAAAAGTTGAGGAAGAGCTTGAACTCTTTGGCACAGTAGATGATTTTCTGAACAGAACACTAGCAGGACAGTCACTGAGATCAATAATCAACAAATGGGACCTATTAAAACTAAAAAGCTTCTGTAAAGCAAAGGACACTGTCATCAGAAGAAAACAACAGCTTACAGATTTGAAAAGATCTTCACCAACCCCATATCAGACAGCGGGCTGATATCCAGAATATATAAAGAACTCAAGAATTAAAACACCAACAAATCAAGTAATCTAATTGAAAATTGTGGTACAGAGCTAAACAAAGAATTCTCAATAGAGGAATATTGAATGGCAGAGAAACACTTAAAGAAATGTTCAACCAATGTCCGTAGTCATCAGATAAATGCAAATCAAAACAACCATGATATTTCAGCTTTCACTCATCAGAATGGCTAAGATCAAAATCTCAAGTAGAAAGGGAAACCTTCCTCCATTGCTGGTGGGAATGTAAACTTGTACAAACACTTTTGAAATCAATCTGGCACTTTCTCAGATAATTAGGAATAGTGCTATCTCAAGATCCAGCTATATCACTCTTAGGCACATATCTAAAATATGTTCAAGTATACAACTAGGATATTTGCTCAGCCATGTTACTAGCAGCTTTATTTGTAATAGCTAGAAACTGGAAAGGACCCAGATGTTCATAAATGCATGAATGGATACAGGAATTGTGGTACATTTACACAGTGGAATACTACTCAGCAGTTTAAAACAAAAAAAAAATATGAAATTTGCAGGCAAATGGTGAGAACTAGGAAAGATCACCATGAGTGAGTTATCCCAGAAGCAGTATATACATGGTATATACTCACTTATAAGTTGATATTAAAAATATAATAAAGGATAAACATACTAAAATCTACACACCTAAAGAAGCTAAGCAGGATGGAAGACCCTTGGTAAGATGAACAATCTTCACTCAAAAAGGTAAAAGTGATGGACATTGAAAGAGGGAGAAACAAGAAACAGGACAGAGCCTACCACAGAAAGCCCCTGAAAGTCTCTACCCAGCAGGGTATCAAAGCACTTGCTGAAACTCAGCCAAATTTTGGGTAGAGTGCAGGGAAACTTATGAAAAAAAGGGAGAGATAGAAATACATGGAAGGGATAGGAGCTCTAAAAGAAAAGCAACAGAACCAAGAAATCTGTTTCTAGGGGTCTTTTCTGCAAATGATATTCCAACCAAGGACTATGCACGGAGATAACCTAGAACCCCTGCATGGATGTGGCCCATGGCAGCTCTGTCTCCAAACAGGTGCCATAGTAAGGGGAACAGGGACTGTCTCTGACAAGAACTCTGTAGCAAGTGCTTTGATTATCTCCCCCTGAGCAGGAAGCAGCCTTACAAGGCCACAGCAGAAGACAATGCAGCCAGTCTTGATGAGTCCTGTTAGTCTATGTTCAGAGTGAAGGGGAGGAGGATCTCCCCTACCAGTGGACTTGGGAAGGAGCATGGGAGGAAATGAGGAAGGGAGGGCAGGATTTGGAGGGGATGATGATGGTGGCTATAACTAGGATACAAAGTGAATATACTGTAATCAATTATAAATAACTTAATTTAAAAGATAAAATCAATATTTTATTGATTAAAATAGGAAATGGGTATGAGATGGAGAAGAAATGAGAACAAAGCATGCATGAAACCATTATAATGTTTTACTTCATATGAAAATGTAAAATAAATAAAACATTTCTATTAAAAATATTTTAAAAAACCTGTATTTGTTGCAAACAGTATATAACTGAGATGTATCAATTATCTATGTACCTTATAAAAACTAATGAATGCAAGTCTGAGTAAAAATAAGCATTTGTGATTTAAATAAAATTCTCTCATCTGGCCTGACAATATTTTCTTTAAGAAACACAGTCCAGGTTCCAACATGGCATCAAACAGAGCACACCATTTTGGAGAGGCAGACGAAATAAATCTCCGAAATTGGTGAGTGGAGAGACAATCTAAACTAGAATTTGGACTTTTGGGCTTTCTAAAGGAGGGGGGACACTACAGAAGCATGGAGTGCTTATAGATTTAGATGGGGCGCAGAATTCTCTGGGAACGAAGTGGGTGTTTCCCTTGCTCAGGCCTCCCTCCCTTGAAAGGAAGCCTGCACACAGCACCAGGTAGCTGAGCACTGACCAAGACAGCACAGACAGAGCTCCAGGTCCCTTAGCACAGCAGACAACTGTAACCGCCTGATGAACACCACCCTTGGACCACCCCTGGGACACATGTCTGGGGAGCCCACTACCCGGGCCTGCCTAGAGTTCTCTTGCTGAGCTCTGGACGCTTGGAGCGTGTCTCCCTCTACCCCCGTGGGACATGATCCTGCCACAAGAAGCACAGCGGAGCTCACATATATCCTGAAATCCCTCCTCGCCAGAACTCACCCACCACAGGAAATCTCACCTTACAGTAGAGCATACACCTCCGGAAACCCAGTCACACTGGCACACAAACAACTCTGGACACCCTGCCACACTGGAGGAGCGCACGCACCTACAAAAACCCCTCCACACTGGAAAGCACCCACTGCCAGGGCCAGAGAGCAGGCCCAACCACAGAGTGTCAACCACAGAGATTCAGTTCCGCAATACAATCCCTCCTGGATCTCTAATCCGCAAAGCTCAATGCCTGGGGTCCAAGACAACATAGGCAGGGCTTCAGGCCAACTAACAAAAGGCAGAGAGAAACTATCCAAATCAGCAAAATCAGAAATGAAAAGGGAGACATAACTACAGACAATGAGGAAAACCAAACAATCATTAGGTCGTACTACAAAAGCCTATATGCCACAAAGTTCGAAAATGTAAAAGAAATGGACAATTTTCTTGATAAATTCCATCTACCAAAATTAAGTCAAGACCAAGTAGAAAGATGGAACAGCCCTATATGCCCCCCCCCAAATTAAAGCAGCCATCAACAGCCTCCCCTCCAAAAAAAGCCCAGGTCCAGATGGTTTCAGTGCAGTATTCTACCAGACCTTCAACTCTCCAAATTATTCCACAAAATAGAAACAGAAGGAACATTAACAAACTCATTCTATGAAGTCACACTCACCTTGATACCTAAACCACACAAAGATGCAACAAAAAAGAGAGCTTCAGACCTATCTCTCTTATGAACATTGATGCAAAAATAATCAATAAAATACTTGCAAACCGAATCCAAGAACACATCAAAGATATCATCCAACATGACGAAATAGGCTTCATCTCTGGCATGCAAAGAGTGGTTCAACATACGGAAATGCATCAATGTAATCTACCACATAAAAAAAAAAACTGAAGAAGAAAAACCACATGGTCATCTCCCTAGATGCCGAAAAAACATTTGACAAAGTCCAACACACATTCATGTTTATAGTCTTGGAGAGATCAGGGATACAAGGCAAATACGTAAACATAGTAAAGGCAATATACAGCAAGCCTATAGCCAACATCAAATTCAACTGAGAGAAACTTCAAACAATCCCACTGAAATCAGGGACAAGACAAGGCTGTCCACTCTCCCCGTATCTCTTCAACATAGTACTTGAAGCCCTAGCTAGAGCAATACAACAAGTAAGGGAGATTAAGTGGATACAAGTCAGAAAGAAAGAAGTCAAAGTTTCACTTTTCACAGATGATATGATAGTATACCTGAATGACCCCAAAAACTCAACTAAAGAACTCCTTCAGCTGATAAACACCTTCAGCAAAGTGGTGGATACAAAATTAACTCAAAAAAATCTGAAGCCCTCCTATATACCCAAGAAAAAAGGGCCGAGAAAGAAATAAGGGAATCAACAACCTTGACAATAGCCACTAATAGGATATAGTACCTTGGGGTGACTCCAACCAAGCAGGTGAAAGACATGTTTGAAAAAACTTCAAATCTCTGAAGAAAGAAATTGAAGAAGACATCAGAAGATGGAAATATCTCCCGTGCTCATGGCCATAAAAAGCAATGTAGAGATTCAATGCAATTTCCAACAAAATACCAACACAATTCTTTATAGACCTTGAAAGAAAAATTCTCACCTTCGTATGGAGTAACAAAAAACCCAAGATTTCCAAAACCATCCTGTACAACAACAGATCTTCAGAGGTATTACCATCCATGATCTCAAGTTGTATTACAGAGCAATAGCAATAAAAACTGCTTGGTACTGGCATAGGAACAGAAAGGTGGATGAATGGAACCGAATAGAAGACCCAGAATAAACCCACATACCTATAAATACTTGATTTTTGACAAAGAACCCAAAACCATTCAACAGCAAAAAAAGACAGCATCTTCAACAAATGTTACTGGTCCAAGTGGAAGTCTACATGCAAAA
>REGO01000259.1:864265-875252 GCA_010120015.1 Rhombomys opimus | reverse complement strand
AAAAAAAAAAAAAAAAAAGAAACTAAATCCATATTCATCACCCTGCACAAAACTAAAGTCCAAGTGGATCAAAGACTTCAATATAAAACCAGATACTCTAAATCGGTTAAAAGAAAAAGTGGGATAGACCGTATAACTCATTGGCAGAGGAGACAACTTCCTGAATAAAATACCATCAGCACAGGCCCTAAGAGCAACAATCAATAAATGGGACCTCATGAAACTGAAAAGCTTCTGTAAAGCAAAGGACACTGTCATTAGAACAAAACGACAGCCTACAGATTGGGAAAGGATCTTCACCAACCCAACATCTGACAGAGGGCTGATATCTGGAATATATAAAGAACTAAAGAAGTTAAAATGCAGTAATTAAAGCAACCCAATTAAAAAAATGAGGTATGGAGCTAAACAGAGAAGAATATAGAATGGCAGAGAAACACATGAGGAGATATTCAACATCCCTACCCATCAGAGAGATGCAAATCAAAATGACCCTGAGATTTCACCTTACACCCATCAGAATGGCAAAGATCCAAAACTCAAGAGACAAGGCATGCTGGACACGCTTGGAGAAAGGGGAACCCTCCTCCATTGCTGGTACAACCACTATGGAAATCAATCTGGTGCTTTCTCAGACAATTAGGAATAGTGCTACCTCAAGATCCAGCTATACCACTCCTAGGCATATATGCAAAAGAAGTTCAAGTACACAACAAGGACATTTGCTCAACCATGTTTGTAGCAGCTTTACTTGTAATATCCAGAACCTGGAAATAACCCAGATGTCCATCAACAGAAGAATGGATACAGAAATTGTGGTACTTTTACACAATGGAATACTACTCAGCAATTAAAAACAAGGAAATCATGAATTTTGCAGACAAATGGTGGGTTCTAGAAAAAATCATCCTGAGTGAGGTATCCCAAAAGCAGAACGACACAAATGGTATATACTCACTTATAAGTGGGTACTAGACCTATAAGATAGGATAAATATACCTAAATATGTACACCTAAAGAACAGAAACAAGAAAGAGGACCAGGGGTAAGATGATTAATCCTCATCTAGAAAGACAAATGAGATGGACATTGGAAGTAGGAGAAAACAAATAACAGGACAGTAGCCTACCACAGAAGGCACCTGAAAAACTCTACCTAGCAGTGTATCAAACATATGCTGAGACCCATAACCAAGCCTTCGGCAGATTATAAGAAACCATATGAAGGAAGGAGGAATTAGTATAACCTAGAGGAGACAGGAAGCCCCGCAAGGTCCAAATATATCTGGTCACAGGGGTCTTCTGTGAGACTGTTTATCCAACCAAGGACCATGTATGGATATAACTTTCAAACACAACCACGCTGGCATACAGAGTTAATAAAATGTAACTAATAATAAAAATAAATATAAAAAATAACCTTCAACCACTACTCAGACATAGCCCATGGTAGCTCAGTATCCAAGTGGGTACCCTAGTAAGGGGAACAGGAATTGTTTCTGACATGAGCTCAATGTCTGGCCCATTGAGCTCCCCCCTCAAGGAGGAGCAGCCTAGCTAGGCCACAGATAAGGACATTGCAATCATCCTGAAGATACCTGATAAGCTAGGGACAGATGGAAGGAGAGGAGGACACCCCCTTTCAGTGGACTCGGAAGGGGGCAGGGAGTAGATGAGGGAGCGAGGGGAGGATTTGGAGGGAAAGAGGGAGAAGGCTACAGTAGGGATACAAGTGAAAGTATAAAATTATTTAAAAATAAAAAATTAAAATTTAAAAAATAAAGAAACAAATTCCAGCTAACAAAAATCTCAACACCAATCAAGAGAAACATTTTGAGTTTCTAGTCAGGGTTGTCCATGAGACTCCCAAAATACCAGAGAGTATTGTCTTTTTCCTGTTACTTTCCAAGGAAGGAAATTAAGAACAGAGTGCTGAAGATACACTGGACTTCTGAAGCAGGGCATAGTGGGACTGAGGTATAACTGACTTAAAGCCTTTTGCCTAAGGCAAAATGTACTAAAAGGTGGCACACATTCCAAAGGAAGGACATAACCAACAGTCCTACCTAGGCAGGGCACCTATGAACCACAATATGACCAGCATGGCATGGTAACTCTAAGGAATAAAAGTATCCTTGTTGGTATAATGTTCTTTTGAAATGTATACACCTTACCCTTGTTCATTCAAATGCTGATTTCTCCCCCAACTCTCTGGTTTCAATCCTAAGCATCGTGTCTCAACTCGGTGTAAACTTCCAAATAAAGCAAGTAGACACAATGTTGAGCTGGGAGGAGCTAGAGGGCAGAAAATGAGTGGGAGGAGAAAGGGCACAAAGAGAGCTTGGAAGGAGCTTGGAACAACGTGGAGCAATGGACTGGACCTAAGATTTCACAAAAAGCAAGTATAATGTGGGAAATCCAGATGTTAGGAAACTATGAGGGCTTGGAGATTTAGGATGGAGTAGCTATTGCCCAGCATTGTGTTCTAGGTTAATTAAATAAACCCAGTGTCTGTGTGGTGATTTGGTTATACAGCTGTTTAAGATTAACAGTAAGCTTTAAAAGAAGATAAATCAATAGTAAATATTAATCCTCACCTACAACAAATGGCGCCCAACTAATCTAAGTATCCACACCCTTTAAATCATACTTTATCATAATTTGGTGGGGCGAATAAGCTCCCAGTGAATGAAACTAAACTTAAAATCTAAAAACTCCCAGGTCAGTTACTGTCTCTAAGAGAGGCTCTTAAACCAGCCCAGGAGCAAAAGACAGCCTCCTGTGGGCAGACCTGAGACTTCCAAAACAAAACTAGCTGCTGCTGCAGTTTAATTGAAGGGTAAACAAGCATGGATCTTTTATATTGTGGCTGGCTCAACTAGCTCAGCTCCACAGCCATGGCAGAAAAGAAAGGAACTGGAGGCAGACAAATCTACAAACATAGTTTGGCCTAAACTGCATCTAAAAACAAACCAACAAACAAACAAACAAACAAACAAACAGAAAAATGCCATGGCAGAGGGTGTTTTAATCCCTTTTGGCTTCATTTTGGCTGTCATATTCATGGATCTGGTTGCACTATGTTTAATGGTGTTGGTTCTTCTCCATGTCTTCTCCAAAAAAATTCAAGGAGAAAATAGTGGAAAAGCCAAGGATTGGGGTAGTAAGTTACAGATAATAGTACTCATCCAAATAATTAGGTTTATAATGGCTAAAATTCAAAGCTCTTTGGCTGCAAGGTATTTGTCAGCTCTTTCTGGTAAGGGTCTGCCAAGTTACTGAAACATCAACTAAAATAACCAACTGGGCTTTGTTTGTTACAGTGTAAATTGGCACAACTGACCCCAAACTTAAAATTTTCTTGTCTTTTTGCTTGATTTTCATTTATAGGCTTTGAGTTACATCAATGTTAATTTGAGAAAAAAAAATATTTTAAAAAGTTGATGAAGGCACATGCCTTTCTTCCCAACACAAAGTAAAAAGAAACAGGCATATCTCTGAGTTCTAGATCAAGCTTATTTACCTAATAAAAGCCAGGATGGTAGCTCCTGCTGTTTAGCTATTTGCAGAGATAGTCTAATATTCAAAATGACATTTTCCTTAAGGTTACCATGTAAATTATTTGTTTCTTAATAATAAATATTATGTCCTTACTGATTTAAAGGTGGGATTCACATGTATTTTAGGTTTATGTAAAGAGATATAATGTCACACTGCTCCAGAAACTGCCTCATCCTTTTAAATGTGAGGTATTTTCACAGGGGAAAAATGTTGGTCATGCCTGATGTAAAAAAGACACAAGAGGCTTAAACATGGCAAAGTACATGCCAACCTAGTTTAGTCCTAAAAACTCAAAAAAAATGTATTCATATGTTTAAAAACCAAAAATGTCCATCCCATATCAAAAAAAGGGTAATCCAAAGAATAGCCAAAGACAATGTAAAAATCTAGGTACAAGATGCCTAGGATATATTTAAATGCTAAGAGTAAGAGAGTTTATATGTTAATGCTAACAGAGTATAAATAAAGTTCAGATATAAAGGCTTAACTGTCCACTCTGTATAAAAAAAAGGGGCAGGCCAAAAATTAGCCACTATCAATGTAAAGCCCAGGTACAAGATGCCTAGAGTATGCTTAAATTCTAAAGGTAAGAGGGAGTGTAAAGCCCAGGTACAAGATGCCTAGGGTATGCTTATCAATGTAAAGCCCAGGTACAAGATGCCTAGAGTATGCTTAAATTCTAAAGGTAAGAGGGAGTGTAAAGCCCAGGTACAAGATGCCTAGGGTATGCTTATCAATGTAAAGCCCAGGTACAAGATGCCTAGGGTATGCTTAAATGCTAAAGGTAAGAGGGAGTTTAAATAAAGTTTGGCTATAAAGGCATAACTACCCATTCTATATAAACAAGGGGATAGGACAAATAGCTACAATATATACAAAAATCTAAACCTCAAAACAGGTACAAGATACCTACGGTATGCTTATGTTCTAAATTAAAAAGGAGTTCATATAAAGTTTACTTAAAACATGTGTTTTCTATTGCTCAAGGCCACCAGCTTGTCTCTCTAATGGGAGGCTTCTCCAGGGAAATAGGTAGCAGCTTGACTTAATACAACAGGCACGCAAGAGCCCCCAAAATATTTTAATCTATCCAACCTTGTTTTGATGATAATGATTGTATGTTCAATAATAATGGTAACTTATATTGCTAATCCCTTTACATGGGAACAACACTAAAACTGACTGAGACACAAAAATGTGTCTCCAGCCAAATTTCAACAATACTTGGCCAATAAATCTTGGGCTATAACATCCTCAAAATGTATTATGCTAATCTTTTAAATTGCATAGATAAAATTGGCTTACAGTTTAGTTTCATCCTGAACATCTCATACCTTCATAATCTTAGAACTCTATAATGCTTGTGAGAAATTATATGTTTGCAGAACAAATGAACTGGACACCAGAGATGCTGGATCAAACCTAACAGAATCATTCTTCAGCCTGCTGAGATATTGACACATCTGTTCCAGCATCTTGCATGTTCCAGCATTTTGCTTGTACCTGCCTCAACTGCTTCAATTGCTGTTTTCTCATCAAAGCCTGCTCCCAAAAGAACTTTGAAGAAAGCTACTAATTTTAATTGGTCCAGCATTTTAGACTGTTCAGAAAAGGAGGTTTATTAAGCCTGAAATTTCTCAACACTCAAAGACTGGACTATAAATGTTATTACTTGCTTAATTGACCATTTTTATTTGGGCCCCCACAGAATTTCTACATGTCCAAAATGTCAGCTAGAAGAAATCCAAGAGAACGGCATCCAATTTTCCTTAAAGGGGGTTGGGTATGTTTTTGATTGTTTCCTATGACTACAAAATTTTACTGTCATTGGGAGATGTTTATTATTAATGGTCTTATTCAAATTGAAACAAGGAATATACAGGGATATCTTATAGGAATAGAAAAAAGGTAGATTATTGAATCTACTCAACTTAGGATTTTATTTGTTTTTCCCAAGTAAGATTAATTTTTAACTCTGGTATAGGATTTGCATATTAATGCAAAATTAAGTATTTGATACATTGGTATAAGCTTTAGTATATTGATAGAAAGTCAAGGTTACTTTCAATACTTTTTGTTTGTTTGTTTGTTTGTTTGTTTACCCACCACAGCTGGTCCTGTGGCTCTAACTTAGCAACCACGGAGGTAAGGAATCATAGGAAGCACATGAAATATTTGAAAATACTATACCCTATAGTTTGGGTGTGGTCTGCTGCATGCCCCTTAAGGGTCCACTGTGACAGGAGGCTGGCTTGTTCCCACACTGGTGTTCTGCACAGATGTAGCCCATAGCAGTTCAGTATCCAAGTGGGTTCCGTTGTAATAGGAACAGGGACTGTCTCTGACATTAACTGATTGGCCTGCTCTCTAATTACCTCCCCCTGAGGGGAAAGTAGCATTACCAGGCCACAAAAGAAGACAACTCAGACACTCCTGATGAGACCTAATTGACTTCCAATACTTTTAAACAGCTATTAAAAACTGGTTAAGGTATTAGGCAATGCAAGCTATTTACTAGTTATTGAACTTATAATCATGTCAGACACTAGTCTAATTTATCACAGAAATATACATCCTAGGTTTAACAGATATGATTTTGTATACAGACAGATTACATAAAGATAGGTAGTGTTCAAAAACTTCAAAGACCTACAGAATATGGCATTTAAAAATGTTTTTATTATGTTAAAGATTCTTTGACAATGAGACAAGTCATTTCCTGGCAACACCCCATCTACCTGAAAGAAGATAATGAGCATCGAAGAACCTCCATATGGAGATGGCTTCAAATGTGACAAACAAGCCACTTGGGTAAAGAAAATATCCTTGCTTCACAACAGACAAATTCTTCCAAAAATGGGCAAACTTAAATGCAGGACAAGTTGACTCCCAAACTCTGCCAAGACAGGGTAAGCAAGTCCTAAATAGTTCCTGCTTCACTTATATGTCTGTCAAATATTCTGAGCCAGAAGGCTGAAGATGATGCTCTGACGTTATAAAGAGTTATGGGTGACTGTTCAGGCAGCAAACTGTTTCTGTCAATGTTTTAATTTTTGGAAGCTGCTAACATGCACTTCCTATTTACTCAAGTAATTTTATTCCTTCTCAAGTCTCCAATGGAGTTGAAGACCAGATAGTCATAGTGCCACATTCAAGCTTAAGTTGTTTAAAAGTTAAGAAATATTTTCATATATGTAATACCAATAAGGATAAAAGTTAATTTAGGTATAGAACTTTTAACTTGTCAAGATAGATAGGATAATCAGATACTTTATCCTAAGTTGCTAAATACTAGACTGGACATTGCACATGTACATTTTACCTAACAATTTTCATAATTTCATAATTATTGTTTTGAAAGAAAAGGAGCCTTTAATTGGACTTAAAGGGAGAAATGTTGGTATAATGTTCTTTTGAAATGTATGCACCTTACCCTGTTCATTCAAATGTTGATTTCTACCCCCCCACTTTCTGGTTTCAATCCTAAGCATCCTGTCTCAACTTGGTGTAAACTTCCAAATAAAGCAACTAGACACAATGTTGAGCTGGGAGGAGCCAGAGGACAGGAAATTAGTGGGAGGAGCAGGAAGGCTGGAAATGAGTGGGCAGAGAAAGGGCACGGGGAGAGCTTGGAGAGGGATCTGGAGAAGAACTTTCAGGATGTGCAGCATGAACCAGAAGTAAGATTTCACCAAAAGCCAGTATAATGTGGGAAAACTAAATGTTAGGAAACTACAAGGGCTTGGCGGTTTAGGATGGAGTTGCTATTGCCCAGCATTGTGTTCTAGGTTAACTAAATAAACCCAGTGTCTGTGTGGTGATTTGGTTATACAACTGTTAGGCATAACAGCAAGCTTTTCCAAAAGATAATCATTAGTAAATATTAATCATCCACTTACAACATATCATGGAACCTTGGGAGTGAGAACAATAATGGATATGCTAAAGTTCATTGAGGGATGGACAATGAAGCCTCAACCCTATAATAAGTCCTGCAAGCAACTACAAAATTCTGAGAGTGGGAGAAACTGATTTTCCTTGGAAGAACACAAGAATTTGTTATCCAATTCTAAATGGTCAACCTTAACATCACATATATAAGTAACATTATAATGAACCTGCATATTACATTTATGTATTTAGGAATATATAGGCATATATATATATATATATATATATATACATTTATGCATATGTAACAAGAATTAATAAAACAATAAAGGCCATTAATTTGAAAAAGAGGAAGGTAGAGTATATGGGAGTATTTGCAGTGAAGAAAGGAGGGAAATTATGTATTTCTATTATCATCTCAAAAACACAAAAGAATTGTTTTATTTAGAGATATAGGAATTGAAATAAATCTTGAAAACTATATAAACAGTGAACAATGCCAAGAACAATTGGAGAATCTGCAATGGCAGAAAATGTCTAAGCCTTGGACTCGTACATGTCTACTTACAAATTGTTGTCTAACCTTCTATTGAATGTCGTGGTCATTGATGTTTAAATTTTACTTGTTTATATACTCTGAACAATGAAGAATTTAAAAACATACATATTTAATGGTTAACAGTAAAGTTTTTCTGTTTTGGGTTTTTTTTGGGGGGGGGTTGTTGTTGTTGTTTGGTTGGTTTGGTTTGGTTTGCATGATTTTTTGTGTTTGGTTTTAGTTTTGGTTTTTAAACACAGAATTTCTTTCTGAAACCTTGGCTGTCCTGGGCTCTGTAGAACAGGTTGGCCTTGAATTCACAGAGATCCTTCTACCTTTGCTTTCCTGAGTGCTGGGATTACAGGCTTGTTCAACTACACCCAGTTAAAAGTGAAGTATTTTAACCCAACAGAAAATGATAAGGAAATGCATAAAAATCAAGATACTTACATTAATAGGATTGTATGTCTCCAGTGTCTTTAATGTTTGTAATTAAATTACTACTTTGAGTGTAATGGTTCAATTTTTTTTTATTTCACTAAAAGGCCCTGGAAGCAGCTGTCTGAGCAAGTTCTAAGTGCATATGGGCCTCGTAGAACCTAGAGCCAGTGATGATGTGTCTACATTATTGAATATGAAAATGAACTTTAAGCTGTATGCTTTTGTTTCTGTGGTTTGGCCAAATGAGCAGGAAATTGAGCTTAGGTAGCAAAAAATGATGTGCAAAAGTGTGTTAGCTTCTCAGGGAACCAGGAATCTATGCTGGTCAGACCCTGTTTGTTTGGAAACTTGTTAATTTCAGCACAAAACAAACTACATCTTCAGAACTGGTGAACAACTGCATTGTAAAACTGGATAGATGGGTGATGGCTTTGATACTTCAATCCATTGGTCCTGAAGCATCTTTGGTATCAAGGTCAGGAACTGTGTACTAAAATCAAATGTGAGAGCAACAGACTTTGACCATATATGAGTATCCCTGTGATGAAGAACAGCAGAGAGATTGTAAAAACAGCATCTGGCACATTTTGTACACTTATTAAATAAGAAAGGAACCATTTAAAGCACTTTGTGATAAGTAACTACTGAACTGGACCAAAGTTTCTCCTGCTAGGCTCTGAAGGCTCCCCAAAGGCTTTGCAATACACTTAAAATAATTATAGAGCTCGGACATTTGCGACTAATCTGGTGACCACATTTCTCAACAGTCTACTTTGCTAAAGTGTTCAAGTGTTCTTTTTGTTAGTAAGTCTCATTGCTTCTCTGAATGTGGTCTGCTGTTGCACTCATGTTTCTGCATATATAATTTGTTGTTTTCATTTAGGTCTGTTGTCACTGAATAAGAGAATAAAATACTCCAAATGTGCTCATCACAGTAACCGCTACTATCACACATATATTCTATACTTCACTGTTGAATCTGTTTTTTTTTTTTTTTTTTTTTTTTTTTTTTATCTGCTTGGCCTAGATACTTTTTGGTATCCAGTTTGTTTATTTTCTTTTAGTTTATAAAGACAGTTTAGTATATCTTATTTGTCTTTATTCTAAATTAAAACAAATAAGAGAAAAATTTACAGCCTGCAATGCGACTTATGATATCACTAAATATGCTCTAGATAAATGACTTTAAAAAAAAAAAGGGGAAAATAAAATTTTTAATTTAATTCACAAGACCTTTCATGCTTGAAAGTTTATTATCTCTGTATTTGTAGAATCTGAATATTTTACCAAGACTACTGTAGTGAACTCCTACATCTGCATTCAGCTCAGCAGCCTCAGATGCACAGGACCTTAGGGAACCACACACTCTTAGCATCTAAATGCTCAGTGTTTGTCTTTATCTGTCTATGCAATACACAGACATTAGCTGTGCCTGGTGCATATCGACATAGGCTCTTATTAAGCAAAAGGTTTTCTAGAAAGGTGAGAGATTTATTAAACAAATTTAAAGAAATTCATGAAAACTGAGGAGGCAAGAAAAAGTGTAAGGATGTCAAAGTTAGATGATGACAAAGGGCTATATGTAATTGTTTTCAGGCAGCCTAAAGATGGCTAAGAAAAATGTTTTTATTGCAAATCTTGATTGAGTATGCTCCTCCCCCAAAAAAATCCTAAGTCATTTAGAACATTGATATGACCACCTGATATCAAGTCACACCGGTATTCAAAAGTCAAGCATAAGGTTAAAGATATTTGGGAGGGAAATGAAGTTTTGAGAAAAACATTATTTGTAAAAGTTGTTTTTCTTTCAGAGCTCCTGTCCCCTCCAGGTCTTTCTATCTTCTCCTTCTTTCATAAGATTCCTTGTATTCCTCCCAAAGTTTGGCTGTGCGTTGGCCTCTGCTTTCATACCAACAAGTCTCCTCAAAAAACTGAGCTCTGGGTGCCATGCAGAAACGGATTCCCCCACCAAGGTCAATGCATGGAGAGGACCTAAAACCCTTGCTCAGATGTAGCCCACAAGCTCAGTATCCAAGTAGGGTTCCTAGTAAAGTGAGCAGGGGCTTTCTCTGGCATGAACTCAGTGACAAGCTCTCTGATCACCTTCCCCTGGGCAATGCAGCCTTGCCAGGCCACAGAAGAAGACAATGCAACTAGTCCTGATGAGACCTGATAGGCTAGAATCAAATAGAAAGGGAGAAGGTCCTCCACTATCACTGAACTTGAGGAGGGGCAAAGGAGGAGAAGATAGAAGGGAAGCTGTGACTGGGAGGAGATGAGGGAAGGGGACACAGCCAGTATACAAATTAAATACATTGTAGGGCAGAGCCAAGATGGCGACGAGCACACACCATTTCTGAGATGCGGAATACCCGAAGTTCTGAGTTGGTGAATGGAAGGACCTCTAACCCAGGAAGACAACGGTGGAGATTTCTAGACCGACAGGGAACATCACAGGAGGTGAAAACTTTGGTCTCCGGTCACCCGGGGACTTGTTTAGGGAAGGAGAGAAACGACCCTTTGATCTCGCGGCACTCCCCTCCCCCAGACCTCCCTC